>JABFOV010004504.1:0-13815 GCA_022817685.1 Aradophagus sp. ZL-2020 | reverse complement strand
TCCTTCAATTGCTCATTGACGTATAATAATACCTTCTACACAATATTGCATACAATACAAAAAAGCTGTCAATATATACTATTTTTTCGACTTGTCCCAGCTTTAGGTGTCAGTCTAGTAAATTACACTAGGATTTTTCTCTCTGTGTAAAAAAACATGTTGTCAAATGTTGTTCCGTCATCTTATTATTACTATCCCCGTATTATATTATTATTATTATTATCTTATTATATTATTATACCCTTTTATATTATTATCCTGATCGACCTATAAAATGAGGAAGAAAAAATTCAAAGATTACTCAGCTAAATACAAAAAACAGTTTTCCCTTCAAAACGCAATTGTTTTCCCGCGTTAACGAACGTTCGAAGAAAATCGAAGAAAAATTATTCGAGAATGTGAAAACGGTCGACGGCGATGGTCGATAAGCGTATCTGCGTGGAGTCGCCGGCCGAAAGACGTAAAAATGCGTCGGAGGAGCGTCGATCGGCGCTGCGAGTAGTCGGAACGAGGATGCAGTCGGACTTAATCGAGCAATAAAGTAAACCCGGGTGGCCGTTTATCGAGAAATTCATAGAGCGTATTAAACGCTCGGTGATGCCAGATAGGCGGCCGAGCCATATTCGCTCGAGGCGGGAGAACGGCTACTTAACGCTTTTTGCCGGAGCGTCGATGGCAGCGGATGATTATCCGTTGCACGTAAAGTCGAGCGCGCGACCGCCGGCGAAATCGGTCGAACGTATTTACGACTATTTATTAGTGCGCCATTTGACGCGTAATTTGCTTCGCCGTGTATTTGCATCGCGGGCCAATGTAACCGGGAAGAATAGTTGAAACGTCATCGATGTCGAGCTGCCAACTTCGAAGGGCTTTTAAATTGCGTTGTTAAGTGGGGGTAGTTTTACGATCGCTGATATAAATGGACAATTCGATAGTAAATTGTATATCTTTCGTTGTAATTGGTAGATGTTAGACTGGGATTCGAATGAGACGATGTAATACACAATCGTAACGATTGAGAATTCAAGGAATAAATAATGGAAGTAGTTTAGGTAAATATAGATTGTGCATGGTAGGAAAATTGATTTTTTGTCGAAAGATCTGTTTAACAGATCTGTTCAAAGTTTCCAACCTTTATTAGTGAATGAGATCTTTTCCAACAACCTTGTTCAACGATATTGTTGAAAATTCAACATAGAAAATAGTCGTTTAAAATGTCATCGATTTCCCTTCACTACTTGCAAATATTTTACCATTTCCAAACAATCATTCCCGTTGACAAAGTCAATCCCAACTCACACGACACAGAAATCTTACAGTACACTTCCTTTATCATGAATCACAATACACTTTCGTAATTAAACGTCAGAAATACTCGCCGCAACGGCGAACACAATTTGAGAAATCAGGAAAGATCAAAGCGGCAAAAGTGCTTCCCGCTATCTGACGTTGCATAATACCACACTTAAGTTGAACGAAATTTCGCCACTCGGGCGACGAATTAATGTGCTCGGGCTTACGCGGACGGGCAACAAAGTGACATCTATTAACCGCGGCATCAAGACGAGACGGATTCGGGAAATGCCAGCGACTTCGGCCGGGCAAATGAAGCGCCGAGGAAATTCCGTGCGCAAAAGTACGCTCGCCACCGCCAATTGCCCCCACCGCGCCGCCCTCCTCCTCGTTTCCCTTCGCCCGCGCGGAAAACGCGCCCGGCAGCCGGTCGAAATGAATAAAATATTTTTTGCGCCGGACGACTTTCAATGAAATTTGAATACCAAAACAGCGCGCCCGGAATATGGAATAAATGTCAAACTATTTTTTTTTTTTTTATTATTATTGTTCTTTTTTTTTCTTTCTTTTTTCTTTGCCAAACACGTGCAATACAGGCAAATGACTTTGTCAACTGACCACTTTTGGACTCGCCACTGTGAGGACGATTTCGGGAAAGTTCGAAGGATTTTTTAAGACGTACCGAGTGTTTTCAAGTAAATAAATTGTCGACGATTTCAGAACTTTTTTGGATTTTGATAGATTGTAGTTTACGTTCTAGACAAACAAATGTCAACAGATATTGAGTTTTTGAAAATAATGTTACATGGGGCTGTTTTACAAACTTCAACAAGTATTTTAATTTTAATTTAATTTAATTTCAAATTAATTTTTGATACTTTCAAAGAATATTGCAAAAATTCATATCAAAATTCGTCGACGATTCAATCGAATTTAAATTTGCAAATTAAGCACCTGTAAAACTTCATTTTCACTTCAACGTTCAACGAAAATTTTAACTAGTACATTACGTACATATAAAACTTCTTTTTCGTTCAACATTTTCCCTGATTCAAATACGTTGATAAAGAAATATTGCGAGCTACTCGTACATCTTATTCGGAATATAACTCGGACTCGGTTTCTCGTGAAGCGGACGCAACTTTTTGAAGCGCGATTAACAACCGTCACTTTCGTCTCGTCCCCCATTCGATTATCTAATGTAAGTTTAATACTCGAAATTTCGCCTGTGCTATCGGCTCACATGTTTATTCATCACTTCTTTCACCCCGTACATTTGTTTGAAAACGCTCCACGTCCACCCCACGTTTCGCGATAGCTGTCAATTATTTTCGCGCACCTTTGCGCAATTCAATTCAATGCATTATTTTATTTGACCATTATTTGCGACAAAAAACAAACATTATTACTTATAATTAATAAATTTGAACTTGGAATAAGCTTTGACAAATTTTTGTTGACAAGCTTTTTTTATCACTGAAAAATAGAGCAAATAACTTTTTACAAACCTATATTTTATTTTGCTTTGCACTTTCCTATTATTTTTGTACAAAGTGAGAAATGAAATATTTCATTTTATTGTAAACATTTTTATAACATTGAAAGCTTCGGACACATTATTTATTATTAGAAAAAAAAAAAAACGACAAAGTAATTTACGTTTAATATAAATTTACTGCCATTTTTAACGAACGTCGATATTGTACGTAACAAATTTAAAAAAATTGGATGGTCATATTTTTTGGTACCTCCAATAACAACGTTTGTCGAATCGAAATGAAACTTGTTTGCGTAGAATATATTACCGTTTTTATCCCGTGACTATTACCGCGGTTAAAAATAAGAAAGGAAAAGCGAAAAAAGTCGATGATAGGTTCTTAAACCCCGAAATCCTCGCATCAATTGTCGATTGCCAACAACCGTTTCTAATTTCGGCGAGGTAACTAGCCTCCAGGGGATTGTTTGATCTGTTAGATCCGAGCACGTTAATCAGATGAAACAAATAAAATCGATTTCAACAAATAATACATTGAATTGTTCCACGAGCAATTACTAATTAACTCAAATAATTCGTCCGATGAGACTTTTACATAACATCAATTTCTCGAAACAAAACGACGGCAAATATGGCGAAATAATAATTACGATAAATGGAAATAATTAACAAACAGTATCAAGCACCGTCCGATGGTTTTTATTACAAAAGCAGCAATGATAAAAAATATAACTAAAAAAAAAAAAAGATAAAAATCAACGTTAAACGCAAAGTACTCGAGCGCGCCGGGTAAGTGATTTCTGTTTTCGAATAAAAATCGTTTTTACGCGCAACATTTTCACGGCGAGCGGTTTTATTTCAACAGTCTCCTCGGATGATTCGATGGCAAGAGTAACGAGATCCGACGGGAAAAATGGCTTTCCCGCGCATTTTTTAATCTACTCCGACAGTCGTGCGGACAGAATAAAACGTCCATTCATCTCGACTTGAAGTCGCATCGGCTGTTTGCGAGCCGTAATTGCGCCCGCGCCAGTTCAATTTGGCCGTGATTAGGATTGCGAAAATTTATAACGCTGGATGCTTCCTTTTTTTTCTTTCTTCTTTTTTTTTTTACGTCGACACCCGTTGCGGATTTTCGTTGCTATTCAATTTGGTCTTTCATCGCCTTTAATATCAACGTGAATGTGAAAAGATAAAAACGAACGCACACACGAACATTCCTGTACTCGCATCAACGCACACGAAGGTTTGTATGTGTGCGTACTTTTACATAAACGTATATACACTCGTATCAACGCATGTTGGCATGTATAAGTGTGTGTGTATGTAAACACATACACGAAAATAGCATCAAAATATATCTAGATATGCGTGAAGGTGTGTGTGTGTTTGTATGTACATGTGTGCACATTTACGCTGATATTGCAAAATGTTACATTTTATATCCCTGGCCAGACAAAAGGAAAAATTTTTCAAAACATTTTTAGCGTTTTAAAACTTAAAGACTTAAGTTCCATTTCAAATGAAGAAAACACATTATGTTGTTATATCTTAAAAAATTGATTTAAGACACTTTCAAGTGTTTTCAGCGTTGCAATTCATGACAATCAATTTGTCTATTATTTCAAGTCATTCAAATCTTTTGAATGACTTAAAATAATAGTAAATGCAACGTTTACAGTACAATATGATTTTCTTAGTGTACTTATATATATTGATGTATATAAACACATATACGCTCTCATAAAAACAAAAAAAAGGAAAAAACGCGCCACAAGCAAAAAAAGAAGGAGACAACGGAAAGGTCGGCCAGTAACCGATGAACCTGCGCGCCACGAAGAACACCAAGTGGGACTGACCGTCGGGTCTATTGTTCTCCAGTAACTCGTATATTTTTCTCCCCGCGTCCCTGTCCACGCCCGACTCATTCATCCTAGTCACGAATCATTCCCCGTCGCCATTCATCCGACCTCCAAATCTGTTCTATTTTTTTCGGCCAAGTG
Organism: Aradophagus sp. ZL-2020; assembly: GCA_022817685.1. NCBI lineage: Eukaryota > Metazoa > Arthropoda > Insecta > Hymenoptera > Scelionidae > Aradophagus > Aradophagus sp. ZL-2020. The sequence goes on along the minus strand of JABFOV010004504.1, from coordinate 9,024 downwards.
AAACAGCTATCTGTTCTCGAGGGGCGCCAACGACCGCGCTGTTGCCTTTCGTCATCATGAAAGACCGAGTTTGCTGAATCGCCATCGACCCTTGACATCCTTTTACACGCAACTTTTTTTTGCCTTCGAAAGATTATGGTATACGGTAATAAAAGCGTTAATTAAAACATGTTTGTTGAGAAAAGAAAAATAGGATTCGCAGTTTTGATATCTGGAGGAATGAAGAATTTACTGCGAGGAAAAAGGATTTTCGTTACCAATGTTTCAACTAAAGTTACTCAAAAGTACAAAAAGATATATATAAAAAATTATGAGCTTGAAGTTTGCCACGTGGCAAATTGCCACAGATTTTGGATTTAGAAAATTTTCTAAGTTCAAATATTCAAATCGACAATTTTTTGTGTTAATTTTTATTTTTCACCATGTTCATTGTTGTATTTGTCGATTTAGTCGATTTCAATATTTGAACATGAAAAATTTTCTGAGTCAAAAACGTGTGGCGATTTGCCACGTGGCAAACTTCAGGCACATTAAAAAATTTGCGTTTATTACTTACGTTGTAAATTTACCAATACTAATGTTCACAACCCCAAATTCTCATTAAGACTGATTTCCTTGTTCGCCATTTTAATCCTGCAGATTGAAACGGAACTTTATTTGACAAAACGTTAAAATAAATAAACTAAGAAAAATTATATAAATAATGTACAGCAATTCTGTTGTAAATATGCTAATTAAAAAATAACTGCCACGTTTATGACACATAATTGCAACACAGATACCTGCAGTGCAATAATTAAAATTATTCACCGCGACTTGTACGAATATAATTTCGCGAATCGGTGAAATTCAACGGATCCGCCGTCGTTTTCGGCCAGCCGAAGGGAAGACGCGAAACCTGTCATTACATCATTTACAGCGCGACGATTACAAAGTTTCGCGAAACTTGGCCCACGCGAAATTGCTTCGCCGGGCTATCGTAACCGCGGAGGTGATAACTTTGTAATTACTTACGTCCATTACCAGACTACCCCCGGGTACTTCCTAGTCAATTATACGTTTCAAATAACGGCCGGCTCTCGTTAATTTTAATTCCCGCAACTTTGCGGAAAACTGTTGAAAATGGCCATCGAAGTTTCTGTTTATTAATCAGTTTACGATATTTATTATTCGTCAGCCATTCGATATGCATGCACAAGAATGGTAGCATTTGCCGAAGAAATAACTTATGCGGCTGGAGCTAAAATTCGCCCGGACATTTAATCAAGAGTGAACTTTCTTGAGTTGAGAAAATGTCTTGACAAGAAAAATTTACAATTATAGTAGTTTTGTGCAAGAAAGAAAAAACAAATATCAAAATGACGACTCACTTTAGCACGTTTTTCATTCTTAATTAGAAATTGACATTTTTTAATTAAAAAGTAATCAAACACTCAGAAAAATATTGTGTATTTATATATATAAATATAAATTTATAAATTTAAAAATAAAAATTATATATATATAATGTATATATAAAATTTTCATATTTTATATTATTCAATATATATATATTGCGTACTCAAAAGTTTAAATTTTTTAATCAAAATTTCAATACTCACGTCGAAAATCATTTATCGGAGCAAAAATAAAAATGAATGTGTTTTCCACGTGGAAAGTAGCCACATGATTAAAACTTTTGAAATGATTAAACAAATTTGATGTATTTTTTCAACAATAAATTCGAAGTATATACATACACTTCAAGCAGATTTGAAATACATACTTTTACCTTACATTTTTTATTGCATTTTTTCCAAATTTTATATCGCGTGAATATTTCCACGTGGAGAACTTCACATTCGTAAATAAAAAATATAGACACATTTATCACACGATTAGATTTTCGTCAGTTTCGTACCTACTAAAATGACATTTTAAATTAAAATTCGTAAATTTATTTAGTTGAGAAGTCGGGAAAGAGTCAGTCAATCACATTTATGCTCCCGCAGCTGCTGCTCGCCAGATTTAAATATTCTAGTTAACTGAGTATTAACCGGCGCTACAAGTTTGAATAAAGATGCTTCCAAGTCATTTTATGAAATGTTAGACAAAGTAATCACAAAGAATAATCTACGCCCGCAAATTACTTTGCCCGAAAGAAATTATTAATGCCGCGGAAATTGTTTCTTAATAGGAAAAACGTCTGAAACTGTCATCGTATTTTATCATATTAAAAAGAAAAACTTGAATCAACTTTTCTTTTTCATGAGCTTGAAATTGGCCATGTGGCGAATCGCCACGCATATTGGACTTAGAAAATGTTCTAAGTTCCAAAATTTAACTCGACAATTTTTTCTGTTAATTTATATTTTTCACTATGTTTATTGTTGTATTAGTCGATTTAAATTTTTGAACATAGAAAATTTTCCAAATTAAAAACGTGTGGAAATTTGCCACGTGGCAAACTTCAGGCACATTTCTTTTTCTACATCGGCCAATGATTTTTTTCCACTTGCATACGCAAGTTTATTTCCTCATTTGCGAACCGCCTTGGATTAATTCCGCGCTCAAATATCGCAAGAATAAATACGAGGACGAATGTATCGTCTTACCGGCTCATTTTCCCTCGCTAACTTTCTTGCGCCGTGACTTTTTCGCCGTCAGTTTTTCCAACGCACGCGCTCGCGTGTTTGCGCCTCGGATCAAAATATACCGAGAGCGAATACCCTTGAAATTAACGCCATTGAAAGCACAAGACGGACTGGATTATCCAACTACGCTCGTAGACTTAATATTTGTATTCTTTCTTTTTAGAAATGTACGATACCGCGCTGATTTCTTTTCCTGAATGTTTTTGCACTTCGTGATATTAGTAGCATTTTGACTTTTTTTTAAATAAATATGAATTATGTTATTAAAATTGCACATTAATATTAATTACCAAACCATTTTTAAATTTTTTGTTTCAAATTTCATGCGCAAGAAGCTTGCAAGGTTTATTTGCAACGAATTCCAAGTTCCATAAATTTTCAATCGAAAAACATATACACCACACGATGAAAGCAAACGAAAAAATTAATGTCATTTTATAATGTATTAAATATAAATTCAAATTCTAATTTTGATTGTCGATAGACGAAATGACATTTCATTCAAAATTCGTTGCAAACTTCTTGCACATTAAATTTCAATCCGCAGCCATTTTTATATAATTATCAATTTCGTTCCTTCTTTTCTCAGTAGACTTTGTATCAAAATTTGATTTTTTTTCTATATTAAATAATATATTCGCGATTCGTTCCGTAAAAGTACAAATAACAAAAATGTATTGCTTCTGATTTTTAACTCTGTCGCGCCGTTCTTTGCACTGAGCAACGGTCAAAAAAATGGTACATCGACGCGCGTCTGTTTCATCGGCCGTGCCCAACAAACAAAGCGAAGTTTGGCCGGTGATTTTGAAGCGCGGCTTAACAATGAACAATGCACGCTCCGTTTGAATGTTAAATGCAAATTAATTTCATTAGCTCGGGTAATCCGAAAATTCTGAACTTAGCGATTCACAAAGTGAAACGCGCCATGACGGCCAGGTAACCCGCGGCACGGAGAATGGCTTAGATTACCGTGGGATGTACGTACAAGTTGTTCAGAAATCCACAAAGGCCACCACCTCGTTCGCAAGTCTTTGTGCGCATGCGTAAGGAGGATTTCGGCGAGCGAAGCAGTTTAAGTTTCGTCTCCCGCAGTTACATTTTTTATGACTCGTATGTACTTGAAATAATAATTTCAACGAACCCTGCCATTTAGAGGCTTTATTCCTCGAGACATTTCGAAAGTAATTTTCTTTACGCTCTCCTATACCACGGCTCACCTTTAGAATCTATTCCGAAACGAGCAACAATCAAAAACCAATGGGATTTTATGAGATTGCTTAAAAACATACTACGAAATTAATATTTCTGTCGCTTACTTTCAAAATCATAATTAAACATTGTGGAAATGATTGAATTTTGGGTGGAAATTAAGTTTTATCGTATTTGTTTTAGAAAAACATCATCTAAAAGTCCTTTGCAAAAAAATTTGTAATAATAAATACCTTTCCAAACATGTCATTGAATCTTCTCAAAAATATCAGTAAAGTTTATCACGTTCTCGAAGTAACTTTTTACGTGACAACTATGAACTTGCAAACACAAGCGTTGAAAAAACTTGACACGTTGAACACGAAACTTAATAATGATCAAAATACCGGGTAGCGTTTGAAAATTATAGATGGCGCGCGCAAACGCAGCTCGTTGCATTTGCGAGCCGCAATAACGAAACTTAGAAATAGGACGAGCTCCACCAATTAATCCGCTCGCGTGGTATTAAACAGAGGACATGATTATCCTGCATTGCACTAAAAATGTCGCAGCCGTATTACACACTTCGGCGTATCAAATATACGCATTTCAATGGCAACGCGAGTTCATCTCGTTTAGCCAGTTAGCGTAATTGTATTATTCGCTTGGCGTTCACTTGCGCGTATTCATGCGAATTGAGTTAGTTTTTCAACAATTTTCCTCGCGCGGCTCTAGTTTTTTGTGCTACAAAAAAAAAGAAAAAACATACAACGTTGTCTGCCTTTTTCAGCGGCCGATCTTTCAAATGATGCAAACCCAATTGCAACACGTATGACAATTTGTTTTACCATTAACGATAACATTTCATATTTGTGGATACATTGTCATTCTAAAAAGAAAAGTGTCTTCAAAGTGTCTTATTTGAAGACATTTAGACTTTTATATCTTTTGTATCTATCTTTTGTATCTTTTTGGTAAAAGTGTCTTCAAATAAGACACTTCTTTTTGCTGCGATAGTCTATTTAAAATTAGTCGAACAACGAATTTTCAATAAAATGTCATTTCGTCCATCGACAATCAAAATCAGAACTTGAATGTATATCTACTATTATATAAAATGACATCATTAATTTTTTCGTTTACCTTTTTTGTTTAGAAGTAAAATTTTTTGATTGGAAATTCATGGAATTTGGAATCCGTTGCAAATAAACTTCCTGCGCATGAAATTTCCAGGATGCTTATTGGTCGAAATAAAGCAATCTAGCCAAGTCATTGGCTGAATTAGTTACGATATGATATCGTGAACAGTATACTATAAGATGTACTAGATGTTGCTATATGTTACAATATGGTTTTCTCAAACTATTGACTACTTTGAATTTACCATTTTTCGACACGAAAATCGGGAGGGGCGTGTGGGAAAAGCAACATCAACCGAGGATGAAAGAGATGTTTCTGTATTGTTCTCCCGGGCGAATATTCTGGCCGAGTTCGCGTGATCTACGTGCCGCTCGCGGTTAGGGCGAAGACGCGCTTGACTGTGTTCAAACGATTCGTGCGATGCCGTGACGTCACAGCCAGCTGCGTCTTTATGCTTTGCATAAAGACACGAAAAGCAAATCCTAAACATATACTTTTCATCAAAAACACTTTCAACAAGAAATGTATCGAAGGCGAATGCTGAATCGAAAAATCGATACAAGTCCACTTCATTTCATTCATCCATTTCATTAACAATTTTATCAGTGTTTAATTAAATTTGATAAATCATTTTTATGTTTCAGATTATTGCTTCACTTATTAATACACGATAGATGGCAAACTAATATTAATATACGATATAGGCTTGATTTTTATCGTTCACCGGAACCAGAATCTTGGGTAATTTAATGCATACGAAATTGCTGTCATTTAGCGGAAATTAATGTAAACTTTGCATTAATGACGTGACATGACTGCGGGCGCACTGTGTACCTATATAGCAAACGTAAGTGTTCACGATGAAAATCTTAATTGCTTATTCAGGAGATTTACAGTTCTTGGTCGAATGCCGAATTCGACAGCGTTCGGTATTACGTGTTGACTATTGAAATAATTAGTAATATCGATTGTAGCGTGGTAATTTTGAAACGATAAGACGCACCGAAGAAAAAAATATCGTATTAACTGATAGAAGGGTATTATAAGACGAGTACCGAAAAGTAAATGCTATTATACAAATCTCACAATCTAAGTTTTATCAAAACTTTTTGCAATTTCTAATTGTGCGCAACGTAAAAGGTATTAAATTTGTACATAAACAATTCTGTAACATCAACGTAGATTTTAAATAATTTGTTTTGTTGTGACATACATTATTTTTGCAATTTATTTTCCTTAATTTCAAAGTATATTTATAACCTTTCATTAATTATTTCGACATTATTTTATATTTATTATTAAAAATTCTAAAAGTTTTAATAACTTAAAAAATGGCAAAAGTTTCTCGGCCCTTTAAACAGTATCACCGAATTCGGATTTGAATGTTTTGGAATCTAGGACAACGACGTCACGGACGGCACACAAAGAAATTAACGAGACCGCGGCATTTCTTTGGATTATTGGATCTACATAATCACTTTATACGAGCGCGTTTCTCTGATAAGTAAAACTTCGTAATACGGCAATAAAAATACGCCGCGGCTGGGGAAAAATGAAAAAGAAATTAAGACAATGAGTGGGCTGTATCAGACCCCGAATGCGACGGCGAAACGAAAAGTTCGAGTGGCGCAAAGTTGCGAGACCGAGTGTACATAATTCCAAACGGCCGTAATTGCGTTTAAGATTGATTCGGAAGTCGTTTTCCGTGACTTATGCTGAAAAAGCCGTGCCCGGCCACCGGCCGGTCTGTAATGGATAACGATGGTGACCAGACAACTGGCGATAAAAAGTTGATTAACAGTAACAAGACTGAACGCGGACGGAAAGGTTCGCGCGAAATTGCAACATTTTTCGGCGTTGCGACGAGACCAAAAAAAAAAAAAAAAAAAAAAAAAAATAAAAAAATAAAACATTCAACGGCAAGACACTGTGCACTGACAAAATTACACTTTTCGTTAGAAAAGGTATATCTTTTTCTTTGGAATCCTTTTCAATCAATGTTAATATTTTTGAACCAAAAGTATTAATTTTGAATAAAATGGTGGTATTTTAATCGACTGTGTAACTCCTCTTGGATGAAAAGGATCCTTTTGAATGAAGAAGATTCCTTTTGGGAAAATTTTAAGATGGAAATCCTTTCCAATCGAAATGAAAACATTTGTACCAAAAGGATATTTTTAAGAGTGTGGAATTGAATTTATTTAATTTGAGGAAGAAAATTAATGCTCCACCGTAATGAATAATAACACCTTTTCTGCTCTAGTGTTATAAAGTACATATTTCCAGGTATAAGAGACGTCGTCATAGACAGAAATACCATCTTTTCGTCCTGGGACAGAAAAGTACTATTTCCCGCACACCAGACAGTTCTAAAAAGTCGTTTTCTGCCCAAAAAGTGCAATCCAATTACTTCCGAGCGATATGCGACCGTGAATCGCGTGCCGATAGCCCGGCAATATGTTTTCGCACTTAATACAAGGATCGCGCCTCGAAAAGCGACGCGGTCCGCGTCGGCGAAACAAAGCCGGCGTCCTAAATTGAAATTCCAAATAAAGGAGCATCGAAGCGCACCGTTGTGTTCGAAAGACAATTTCAAGTCCGCGGTAAATACGGAATGGAAACGTCAAAGGACAAAGAGGGCGCTCACTTCGGCCGCGTTCAATGCCACGGGGCAGGTTGGCTCACGTCCAATGTGTAAATTATCTCCCAACGATGGGTCGATATCCACCGCGCCTCTCGTAAAACACAAATGAAATTGCTTATCTGATTACGGCCACCCTATTGCCCCGAAGACGACTCAGACGAAGTACCCGAAATCGGGGATGAATTTCACCCCCCCCCCTCTCCCCACTCCGCCTGCCGTCATACGCGGACATCCCCCACCCCCACCTCCCCTCGAGCTTCTTTTATCGGGGCTTTGAACCAAGTTATGGACCTTCCTTGAAACGCCCGGGCTTTTCGAATAAATTGACTCGTGCGTCTCCGATTAAATGGCTTGTGTTATAACGTGTCGCGGAATTTCAGTTTTCGTAATTTAACGCGATGCGTTGTGAGGAAGTTTACAAAGTCGTTTCCTTGATTTGCTCGTGCACTGTGTCACGGAGCCGGTAATGTCTTAACATAACCAATTGGGAATTTTCAGAAGTTAAGATCGCGAAGAATTGGAAAAAGAATTAGAGAGTATTTTCTGTAAAACAGAAGTTTCGCTGTTGTACAATTTCATGTTGTTTTAAGACTCTACTATTGAGTTTGTTTTATAAGTTTGTATTAAATATGTGAAAAAATAACATGTGAATATAAAGTTTGATAATACTTGTATGCATTATTTCCGTTGATGTTATAATTGTTGTTATTAACAGAAACATGTTGTTTCGATGATAACTTTCGTGATATGTATACACGAAATAATAAACAGCGGTGTTAGAATATTAGTTTACCAAAACCACGTTTGTTGCGCATGTAGATACTATTGGCGCTTATGCAAAAGTTTGAGCCGAGAGCGATGCAACTTCAGGACAATAAAAGAGAAACGAATGTAAACGAAACATTATTTTAATTATTATTGTTTTATTATTATTTATAGAATCGATAAAAATTCTCAGTTGTATTTACTATCTACGATCCTCAATTTGCCAATCTCTTTTCCGAGTGAAAAGAAACGACGCTCTAATCGATTTTAATCATTCCCCTTTTTATAAATTAGTTTCGCGAGGGAAAAAACTTATCTGCTGAAACAAAATATCCCCCGGTTGATTAACGCGCGCTGATATTCAAGGAATATCACTCCGGCGATAAATTACGCGTCTCAAACGCGACGGACGCAAAAAAAAAAAAAAAAAAAAAAAAAAATAGAGATATAACGCGGGGGACCCGAAAAAATATCCAGATCGCGCCCCGCGCCCAACGCCCACGCGCCCCCACCCCGCACACACACCCCCGATCACTCAAGTATGGCACCTCATGAACCTAAGTACCGATAGAACGAGAAGGTGAGGAAGTCGTAGGAGTTCGGGCAGAGAAGAATCTACTATACATGAAGACGATGAGACATTATGACGAACAG
>JABFOV010004503.1:0-13817 GCA_022817685.1 Aradophagus sp. ZL-2020 | reverse complement strand
ACTTAATAGTTTATTAATAAAAAAAAAAAAAAAAGAAAAAGAAACAAACAAAAAAATGTTTTAAACATAAGATAATATTATGTTTTAGAATTAAACGTTATTATCTTTTATATAAAATGTACATAAAACAATTTCTAAATTTGTCATTTTATTGTTATTGTTACTATTTGTAAATGTTATCATCATTTACTAAAATATTGACATAATCATTTACTGAAAGTACTAACATTACTTTAATTTTAAGATTTTGTTTAAGATTTTATTTACGCTATTTTATACCCACAATAAATTATTTTTGAGTATCAATTTTTTATTACTTTCAGGTACATATGAAAAAAACTTCTCGAGTATTATCTTTCATTTATACATTATTCATTTTTTAATAATTTGAAAAACCTTACGCATTCGATATTTGTTCTTTTTAGTAATACCCAAGAAAATAATCATAATGCACAATATTTCGCATTTCATGATTATCAAATCTTTGGCAAATTATTTTCGAATATCACTATATCGAAATTGAAGAAAAGTGAGAAAGTGCGAGTGATTAATCGTGGAAATCGATACTTTGTGAATTACAGGAAGAAGTGCTAATGAAATTCTACATGGTGTCCAAATGATGTACCCGCTTTTACTGAAGTTTCTTCAAAAATGTTTTGAAAATGTTACAATGGTATTCGGTTCTTCTATGAAAGATATAATAAGAAGAACTTGATAACATTGCACTAAATTCAATATTTTATTATTTAAAAAAATAATTCAACGGATTTGAAGAAAAAACCGAAAACCCTGTTAGCAAAGAGTATTAAACTAATAATTATATTCTTATTCACATCTCAAAATAATATATCTCAAAAGTTCATAAAAATATAAATCTGTGCAAGTTATTTCGAAAAATATTGTAAATTGTTATTTCATTTAAATTGTCTATTTTCCATTTAAAAAATATTATTTTCCCAGAATAATTGTTTCAATTTTTTTAATATTCTTACAATTTTTTATATTGATAAAAAGTTACGTTTAATATTAAACGCTAATAGGGTAGTAACATCTGGTGAGCAAGGAAAAATTGTACTTGCAAATAATTTGATTACATAACATTAATTATTTAGAATTTACAAACATTTGGGAACGAAACGTGATAACAATTTACTCTTGACAGAGGTACGAATGAGACATCAGCTGTATCATAAATTAAACATCATAAGTAGACATTCCGATGTAATAGATGAATTAGAAAAACCAATGATATGAGATTAATGAGATGTATAACAATTTTTTTAAACAAAATCACTTGCCTAATTTGATATCAAAGTTTCCCAACATTGATTATTTAATTTTAAAATTGAATTTTAAGTATTTTTCAATCAGATTATGTCATGGTTAGGCTTAGCAAAAGTTTTGATCTTGCTTTCGTAAATTAACTGAACTTAAAAATAAACTCATAAACGAAACATTCTCTGTTTATACAATTGAAAGTATTAACGACTTTATGAAACGCGATTATTTATCATGTATTAAAAAATATGAGCTTTTTAGTACGATCATATTTATTAACTTAATTTTTAACTAAAAAACTACTTTTGCCAGGTGATATTGAAAGCAAGTGATATAAAAAACATATTCTTATATTTAGTGGGTATCAAAGAAAGTTTTATTAAAAATAAAAAAAAAAAAAAAAAATTAGTATATGCAGGAAATTTAAATGAAAACGGATTTTAGATTGAATCTAAACGAGTTCAGTTGTATTTACTCATGACTTTAATTCTGTGTATGATAATGTACAAGTTGTTAGTTACTGCGGTGCACTTTATTTCGTTATACATCATGGGAGTGTAAGTTAACGAAAAAATTATTGTATACTAATTAGAAAATAAATATCTGCAAATTTTTCATGTAAAAAGTTTTAGGTTTAATTATTTAACTAAAATTTTATATTGTATAAAACTTAATAAAGAAATAAAATATGTATTGTTTTAGACAAGCTGTATATGTTATTGTATTTTGCAAATGAGATTTTTGAATTTTCCTGTACATATTTTTTTCAAATTATGATTTGGATATTACTTTTTGCAGAAATTTTTGACACTGCATAGATTTTATTATTTTAAAATAGAAGAACTTTCTTTGTGCAAATTGAATACTTTTGTTTATTTGTGTAATAATTTTATAATCATTTATAAATGTTACAGATTTGATTTTAATTTTTAACAAAATTTAGATGCGATACAGCTGACTGCTAGGTAAGAAATCATCATTATTATTAATAATAATATTTATAAACTTTTGAAATACATACATAGAGAGATTTAATAATATAATAAAATTCATTGATGGATATCTATCTTCCTTCCACTCATGGAATGAATTTATTTCAATGTTATGAAACTCATCGATCCGTTCAGTTGGTGAAAGTCCCGCTGAAAGTGCGGCATAAGGTTTCGCGAATTTGTCCTGCCATCTTTGGTGCAATTTACATGGTCCACAGTGTCTTGTTGACGCGCCATCCGTTTTCGCATAATGGCTCGACAAAGTGCAAGGAATTTGCGAAAATCAGACGAGTAAACAGCATTTCTGAAAATCTCAAGCCCGTCATTGCACTGACGTGCTAAAAATGTGCAAACAACGTTTTGTTGTGCTGAAGGTATGGTAAATTTCCTGTTATACAATAAGAAAGTATTCTAATTGTTGCAAATGACAGTAATAACAGTTCTAACATAAATAAAAAAAGGAGATAAAAGTGCACATTGCAAGTGTATAACTTGTTTTCAGTTAATTTTGTTTTAATTGTTATTCAACGTTGATACATGTGTAATTTATAATATTTTATAAATTTATTCGATAAAAATAATAATAATAAAACGAAAATAAGGTATTTGTAAATTATTCTAAAAATTCGTTTAAATATGTATTACGTTTTATTGAAGAAATTTAATTTATAAAAGAATTAAACTTGTAACTTTTGCAAATTAGATTGACAGATCCGTAGAAAGTATTTCACGTTTTTTAAAAGAAAACGTGTATTTCTTTAAATTATTGAGTCCAGATGAAGACTTAAAAACTTGAAACATAAATGTTTGAAAAATACAAACGTGGTTTATCTAATTTTTAAAATTGTACTATTTTTTGAGTTTATGATTACATATGTTTTAAATATTTGCTAATTAAAAGTCAACTTTTAAACTTAATTTGACAATCTGCTATCTAAAAAAAATTTAATTTATATATGTTTTCCATTTATATTGCTTTTAGCATTATCTTCAAATATATCTTATAAAATGTAGATTACACAAATTTTCGCGATACCTTGTCATCAAGTGAACACTATTCTATGGCAAGTTGATCATAATTTATTATACTAGCTCATTTTAATTTGACATTGAATTCTTAATGTTGACTTAATATTCTATGACGTCCGTGATTTCATTCATCTCTCAATAAAAATACATTCTGTGATGGTATTTTAGAAGATTTATTTTATAAATATTTTTATTGAAAAGTGTTTTAAGTTTATTTTATAATAAATATGTTTGATACGTTTTTATTGAATATTTTTGTTATAAATGATAAACGTTGATTCTTGAGAAATTTTGCTTATTGATTTTCACTTAAATTAACTCATGTTTCTTTGCCAAATACGAATTTGGAAGAAATGTAATCTGTTACCAGTCCAAATACGTTTTCTTTATTAAATAAAAGAATATTTTAGTAATTTGATATACTTGTAAGAAATATAATATTTAAACAAACTATACAAACAATAAATTGTAAAAAGAGTTAAAAAAAACTATTTTACTATTATGTATAATCTTTTAAAAATAAGTGTGACGGTATGATTGCCCAATAAAGGTATACGATTTATGATTCAATAAGAGCAATAAGATGTAACTTGAAAGAACAATGTGGGTGTATGTATTGTAGAAACAATTCTCGTTCAACGATGTGAGAGGTAGAGGGAATCAGAAGAAACCCGTCCTCGGCTTAGCATTACTTGATTTTGTGTGTAGGAGTTGACAACTTTCTAAACGTAATCTGAGTTTCTTTTAGTAATTCTTGATTTAATGAACTGAACACACGTTAAAATAATGTAAACTCTTCTTATCTCTAAAATTAAATAGTACTTCTTATTAATTCTTATTAATATATCACAAGCAAATTTTTATAAATACTGGTGTTGCAAAGAAGTGACAGATTGTTACAGGAGTTTCTATTTTTAAGCCTTTTGCACAACAGTGCTGAAAGGAATATTGATTTTATTAATATCTAAGAAAAATAAAAATTGTGTCATCAGAGGGGAAAAAGGTAATATTTAAAAGGTAATCAGCGACTTTTATTTGTTTCTTTTTTCATTGATTCTAGTTATGCAAATATTATAATCATGTCTTCAATTATTTTTTTCAGATGATAATATAAGGACAGCCAACTGTCAATCTTAATACATTTACCAGAATGCATTTCTCCATACCAGACACCCAAGAGTTCATGGAAAATACCGGCAGTGTATATGTGGTAAATATTTTTATACAAATTGTTCTTTTACTTTGTGACAATTCTTGTTAAAGAAATACGCAGGAAATTCAGAACTAATTTCAATTAATCAAAATTTCGTCCATTAAAAATCAAAATCTCAGAATAAAATATCTGATTTCTCATTTACTTTTTTGTGTTGATTTATCTTTTTTAATTTAAAATTAATTAAAGTGTAAGTACGTTGGAAAAAAATTGCAAGTTTTTTTATAAATTATATTCTTATGTCTACAGGGTTATAACATTCATATAAACGGTATCTTCCATTGTACTGTTCGGTACAAGCAGTTACTTAATTTGCACGAACAATTGGAAAAAGACTTGGAAGCCTCTTTGCCGCCGTTTCCCCCGAAGAAATTTTTTCCACTGACAATTAATCAGCAAGAAGAAAGGCGTCTCACATTAGAAAAATATATTCAAACCATTGGTCAAAACGCGGTTATCAATCGATCCGAATTGCTCAATGGATTCTTTTTGAATGCTCAAGTCGAAACCGCTGGTTATTCGATAGCTTATGAAGACTTAGAAGTATTTTTGTTGAACGGGCGAAAAATTGTGTTGAATGTGTCGATTGGAGAACATTCAGGTGTAGTGTTACAGGTAATAAACTTTTTTTTCTTTTGAAAATTATGTTCACTTTAATAAAATAATGATTTATAATAGAAGTTAATTAAAGTTAATTACTGTATTTTACTGTTTGTTACTTTTGCAGAAAGTATGCAGACACATAAAATTGGCAGAAAAGTATGATTCATACTTTTCATTGTTTATTATGACCTATGAGGAAAATGGTGATGTTAATAGTAAGTAGCATTGTTCAACGTAATTTTTGTATAATTAAAAAGTTATAAGCGTAGATGTTGCATTAATTGAATTAAATTCAAGAATTAATAATATTCTATTTTTTATTACACATTAATGCATAATATTGTTTCTATGTATATTTTTAAGCATGTTTTTTTTCAAATTAGAAAATTTATATTTAAGTAATATAATTTATTGCATAATAATTAATCCATTGTAATTACACTTTTAGTATTTCGCAAGCTACAAGAGTTTGAATCTCCTGTACTTTCAATGAGAAATATTCAGAGAGAAGACACGAGAATAGTGTTAGGGAAATGGTACTGGGACACAGAATATGAAATTGAGACAACAAGCAATCCAGTTGCGCAAAATTTGTTGTATATTCAAGCAACTGCCGAAATCGAACGGGGCTGGGTTCTCGTTCCTCATAATTTAAAAGAACAACTCAGAGAGTTGCAGGAAAATAACGAAGAAAGAAAAGTACGGAAGCTTGAATGTAAAATATGTATTTATTGTTAAATTTAAATTACACAAAATAACTAAAAATTATTTAATTCACTTAGTTTTCATTTTATACTTTTAGAAAAAAAAATACATGTAACTTTAGACAACGATTCAGATGATATAGCATATTAAATAGTATTTCTAATTTGATAACACGTTATTTTTGTTTTGCATTAATAACGATGCATTATATTGCTAGGTTTTAGATTTGGCACGCACATTTAAATATTATGGTTTCGTTCAATTCGCGCCATGCTTCTGTGATTATCCGGAGCCACGCACAGTGGCACGAGTAGCTATCGGGAAAAACGAACTGAATTTGAGGATAACTCCAGAAGGGGGAGAGGAAAGGGAATGCGTGTTTAAAGTGACTCACATGCGATGTTGGCGAATCACAACGGTCCACAATGTAAGTAGTTTCGTCATTTGATAGCATTTTATCTATTTTAACTATTTAATCTCTATCAATATTTATAGAAACTTTATTTCGTTTATATTGAGTGACTAACATGAAAGATTTGAAATTTAATAAATTTATGCTCTTAAATATTATGAAAATGTATGCATATTTTATAACATTGATTATTTTATCTTGCTTGGTGTGTTAATTTCACCTTTTTTATTTTAGGGATTGGACAAATTTGAAGACATCACCGAATGTAGCTTGGAATTATCTTTTGAGTATCTAATGGCAAAAAATACATTGGTTTGGATAACTCTAACGTCAGATCAAGCTATTTTAATGTCCGTTTGTATTCAATCCATGATTGATGAGTTATTACTCAAGAATGTCATAGGCAGTAAAAATCAAGTTCGTTTTATAGCTAGCAACAATATTACTTAAACATTGTCTTACGATTGTTTGTTAATTTAGCGTTTCTCAATTATTTGGTCTATTTCAGGACTCCCCAAGCAAACCTTGGACATATATCATGAGAGATGGACATAGTCGAATTCTTATTGGAGCCCCTTCTCCGGAGCAATCAAAACGAAAAACTAAAGTTTGTAAAATTAAATAATTTTATAAAATTCATTATAAAATATATATGTAGTAGTATTGTTTTGAATTAGAGAAGCATAAAAAAAAGTTTGGATATCTACGTGTTTGGATATCAAACTTTTATGATTCCTAATTATTAAAAACGTTAATTTTATATTTTACATTTCTTTCTATTTTTCTTTAAAATGAAATTTATCAAGTAATGGAGGTAAACAATTTTCGTATAAACGTACTTTGCTTGCAGGGCGAAGAAATCGCACAAAAGTCAGAGCCAATTATGAAGCGAATCACTGATAAGCTGTCGTCAACGTATTTACGAAAGCTAAGCAAATCTTCTTCTGAAGACGGATATAGTTCCGTTGAATATGACACTAGAGAGAACCGTGCATTCGGCGTTATTGGAGACGACGATCTGTGAACTCTTTATTTCAATCGAAAATGACGTTCAAGCTGAATGCATTTTGTACATAATTATTGGATTTTACTTAAAATTTAACGTTGTTTTACAAAGCGCGAAAGACATCTATTTTTCTATATTAGAAAAAGTTATTTATTTCTTCAAGAAAGAAATATATTTTATATTATTTATTAATTATATATAACAGTTTACGTGATCTTTTTTAATACTTGCACAACTTTTTTAATTGAGTACTTAAGAGAAGCATTTATTTATACAGGAAGAAAAATTTTAACAGAGGTTAAAATTATTATTGCCGAATTATAGAATGTTGATTACATTTTATTAGAAAAGAGGGGAGTACGATGATCTTTAAAAACAAATTAAAAAGATATCCTTCCACAACGTACATATCTAATTGTTGATTTTTGTACAGAATTGATAATATATAATACTACATTTTTATTAACTCGACACTATTACGCGTAGGTATACAAAATAAGCGGAAGCATGCATTTAATTTCAGGTTGAGAGACTGCATAGGCAATGATTTAACGAGCAAAGTGTTTTATTTATTAATGCATTTATTAAAAATTCAGAACATTCAAGATGTATAATATATATTTATTGTGCAAACCTATGTACGTCAAATTCGATAAAAGAATAAATTTTTACATTTTTAAAAACTTGTATGCTTTGTTCAAAAAAATATTAAAATTTTATTTTTTATCAATTTTAACATTCGTGTTTTATTTATTTTAATTTATTTATCAGTACATTATATATTATACATTAAATTTTTATTATTGTGTATTTTATTTCATAAAGTTTTAAATGAAAATTGAACTTAAAAATCTAACCAATAAAATTGTTACATTTTGAATTTGAACTTTATTGGTCATTATTTCAAGTTTAATTTTATGATATAAACAATGAGAAAAAAATCAGAACTGGATTCAATTTCAAAGGCATTCTTCAAAGCCATAAATATTTCAATAAAGAAAAAACTAGAAATGTATATCGTTATCTTTATTTTCAATGTTTATATGAATATTGTCCTTCAAATGTGTTTTTAGTATTGTATGTAACGCGGTATTAGACTTTTATTTTTTCCAGCGAAAATCTTAAATTTTGAAAACTTTATATTTTATACAATTTAAAAGAATATAATTAATTATATCATAACTTTCTATATTAACATATACATTTTTCCTTGTAATGAATTATTATTAAAAGACATTAATATAATTTCATTGAATTGCATTAAAAATTTGTTTCAGCCGTTCAAATAACCCGCCATGAGCGTTCCATCACCCAGACGCTTGACCCCTCTCCTTCTCCAATTCACCTTGCGCAACAAAGACAAAGCGATCGATCTCAAGCTTGCTCGCGCTCATGCGAATGGAGTTTAAAAAACCTGGAGCGCTGACATATTTCGTTATATCGGTGTATCAACATGGTGCTCGATGGTGACCGAGGATTGAACGCTCGGTGGCACGTCGTCGCAAGCGAATCTTAGGCCACCTTGGCAGCGCGCTTGGACGAGTGGTCGCGAAAACGAGTGATGAGTCGCGCGTAACCCAGGCCTCTCGTCGAGCGCAATCTCGGAATCATGTGTGATGTTTGCGCGGATTTTCACGACCTCTTGCTGTCCTGTAAGTACCGAGACGTACTGTTGTCAACAGCGAGTTCATTGTTCGAAATCGAGAACGACTTAACCTTCAAATCGCGTTGTCGAACCGTTGGCACGGCGGACAATTCGCTCCCAAAGGTCTTGAAACTGAGATCCGCTTGGGACAAATGCTCCACCAGCATGCCAATGGAGAGCTACTTTGTCCCGGGAGTCCGCTGTATTATTTCACGCGAAATTTGGCATACTTGATATCAATTATTGACAAGTTACATTTCTTCTTTCAATTTTCTGATTACCATGTTTTTCTCCCCCCCCCCCCCTATATTTTTGTTTGATTTGTAAATTAAGAGAAGAAAGTAGTTTTAAAGTAATTTGTTTGGGGATTCTTTGTTGAGGAAACTATTTTTAATTTGCAGTTTATTTGGATTGCGAAGAATGCTTGCCTGATTTTGCTTCTGCTGAAGTTAGTTTGAGGGGATGCTTTTGAGCGATTTTTTTTGGCTTAGAAAAAGTTTATGGGCTTGCATTATTTAAGATTGTTATTGGTTGGGTGATAATTAAGATGAAAAAAAGAAAATTTTTTTATTTAAATGAATGGAATTTTTCAAAAATACATAATAATTTATGCAATAGTTATTGACATTTTTTAATGTTTTCTTTCAAGATGTTCTTAGAATGTATTACTTTTTGGGTCTGTTTAACAGATAAAAAAAAAAAACAATTTTCTCTGCGTCTAAGCAAAACAATGCAGGTTTTCATCTAAATTATTTTGTCAACCTATAAAGTCATTTTATGGCTTCAAGGATAAAGCTGTAACAATATTTCCCTTGCTTTTTATTGTAAAGTAATCTATTTTGAATTTATAATTTTTTCGTTATAAATAAAAAAAAAGAAAAAAATTACATAAACAATGAAAATAATTCATTAATTCTAAGTGCAAACGTCCTTAGTATGTATTTTATATTTTATGTAAATACAACATATAGTGAAATTGTTTATACCTCTAATGTAAACAAAGATAATTACATGGCTTATAAAGTGCAAATGATTTTTCCCACTGTGTACAAATTAAACTTTAACTTACATTTTCTTTTTATAATTGTTTAAAGTCAAAAAAAAATGCACTGTCATTTTTCAAATAAAGTGTAACATTTTATATTTGAAAGCAATTTCGATTTTCCACTACTATTACCAACACAAGGAAAAGTTTTTTGTAATAAATAAGATGTTTAATTATTGCAATGAGGATAGTAGAAAAATGTATGCCTTTAGTTTGCATTTTGATTCAATTAAGAAAAAAAGATTTTTTTTCTTTTTCAAAACATTGCGAAAATTTCCCTTAGCACATGACTAAATATTGGTTTAAATAAGAATATTTAAACCAATTTTATTTCTTTAAAGTTATTTCCGTTAGAGTAAAAAAGTTAATAAACAACAACATTCAAATTTTTTTTTTTTTTTAAGATTATTTTCATTAGTTTTGCAACAAACGCTCAATCAAAAATACATTTTTTAGATGATGATCGTTCTTCAACAGAAAATGAAGATTTACCCATTGCTAACATCAAAGATATAGACACAATACTTCATTATGTCAATCAATGGGTTCAACGGTGAGTAAAAAAAGTGCTATAAAATGAATTGAAAAATGAAAAAAAAAAAAGGTTCAAATATGTTAATTTTGTTATCTTTTTTAATTTTTAGACAATGTATGTGTTGTTACCGCGAGATCAAGAATTTCGATCGGTTCACCAGACTGATTCAGAGCATTGTCATAACAGCTTTGCAGCAGTTGCAGGCGATTCAACAAAATGATAAAAGCGCAAATGAAAAAGAGGAATCCGCAGTTGTGGAGAGTAAGAAAACGTGCGAGGAGGGAGCGGAAGAAAAGGCTGAAAACAAAGAAGACACTGTAACACCATCGCAGCCACAATGGACGAATCAAGATCGAGAAAAGCTCTTTCATCTCTTTTCAAAAATTTTCTTATTGAACTTTCCCTTATACATAGCAATAAAACACAGCGGAGCCATCAATTCTTTGGCACCAGTAAAAGTAAATTTTTCAAACATTTTTTTATTTTTTTTATTCTTTAATATTAAGATTTAGATTTTTATTTTCTTTTTAATAATAATGAATAAGGCTGAAAAACAGTTTAGCCTACTTTATTATTATTATTAAGTATGTATACAAAGGGTGGTCCACTTTAAATTGTCTGCTTATTTTTTTTTTATTTTAATTTGTAAATATGAAATTTATTTTGATATTTAAGGAATTAATAATACTAAAAATATATCAAAAGTAAAAGCTTCATTTAAAAATTTGTTTGATAAATTTTGTATTCTATTAAATAACTAAATAACAATTATACAAATCAAAACTTATATAATTGCTGAATATTTATTTTGTTATATGTAGTAAAAAATTTCGAAAAGTAAATTTTAAGAAATCACTCATTTATTGATTTGAAAGGTGCTTAATTTATCACGTTTTGTGATTTCTAGGACGAAGGTGGATACTGCGAACCACACGATCCAGAGGTACCTGTACCTCTAATCCGTTCTGTATCTACGTTTTGTCACCAAGGTGGCTTCAATTTGATGTCTTCGTGTTTCGATATAGAAGAAACATTGCCGGTTGGCCTAGCTCATTCTATGGTTGCTGTGATTTGTAATATAAAGCTGTGGCTTAATTATGGTAGCGTGGTTCAATTATTTATACCGTTGCGTAGTAGAGTTATGAAGTATATGTGCCGTCTTTCGGATAAGGAATTACGAACGCCAACTGTAAGAACGATGGCTGGTAGGTTTCAGTTTGAAATTCACTTAAAACATGCGTTCATATTCTTTTTAAACAATTTAAACTTTTTTCATAAATATAACAAAAAAAAATTATTTCTAAATTTCATATTTTTATTCAATAATTTTTAATTAGTAAGATGAAAAATTAATTGAATCTAATTAACTCTACGATGATCTAAAATTCATATGAAAAGAAAATTTAAGTCTTTTAAAATAATTTCTAAATTCATTATTGAACACTATGTAAGTTGTAAAATTAAAAACGGACAAGGTAAATTAGCAAATGATTTCTAAATTTAACATGCTATTTTTACGTGTCGGTGTTGGTAATCTTTTAATAATAATTAATAAATACATGTATTTAACATGCAGATTTCATGTGGAGTGCTATCAAAGATCCAATTGACACAGTGCTACCAACATTTGATCGCGATGGCCTCGACTTGGCATTTAAGTATTTCACAAGTACAACATTAACCATGAGATTAGCTGGCATTGCACAGATAAACGCGCATATTACTGCATTCAATGAGCTTTGCAACAATGAAACGGTTGCGGAGATTGAACAAGTTGGTCATGCACTTGCTACATGGCTCACAGAAAACAACATCATCGCTCACATTTTTGGTCCAAATTTGCACGTTGAAGTGATAAAACAGTGTCATATATTGCTCAGTTTCCTGGCAATGGAAGGACGAATCTCGTCAACTGATATGGACACCATTTGGCAAGCAGCACAACTAAAACATTGTGCTCGACCGGTATACGACCTTCTTGCGCCATTAGTTAAGCATTTGGCGCCTAATCCGGTACTGCATTTATATTCACTTCTGGGAAAACTTGAACCAAAAGATCATACAGAACAAAGCTTATACTTGGTATCGGCATTGCTTAAATTTATTTGGATGTCAAGCAGTTCAAATTACGCTAATTCAATGGCTATTGCAAATCGAGAGGGAGTGCGTCTTCCGACGGATAGAGATGGTACCACAACTAGTGATCCAAGTGGCTTAGAAGCTAGTAGTCCAGATGAGGAAGAAGGTCCTAATAGTCCGACCATGTCCGAGGGACCTTCTCCTAGGAAGCAAGCGCGATGTAGATCAGGTGAATAGCATTTATTTAAAAAGAAAAAAAAAGGAAATCAGTATACATTTTTAATGTTATGTTTTTAAAAATTTTGTGAATTTTTAGATATTTTATGTTTTTAATTTTGCATTAAGAAATTTGAAAACAAAACATTTAAAAAAAAAACAAAAAAAGTGATACTTTTTGATATACCTAGCAAAACTAATAAAGTAATTCTTTTTCCTCCATCATCTAGCATCCGACATGAAATTTTTGATGCAAAATATGAAGTCAATATTCTCCAAACAGAGTAGCTCCGATGCCGAGGCGGATACAGAAAAGTCCAATACCGAAGACAGTTTATTTGAACGTAGACGAAAGCGCAGGCGCAAGTTTTTCCGCAAACGTAAATGGCCGCAGAAGCGCATGACCGTTGTCAATACTGACAATGGAGAGCCGATGCAGATGTCGCAATCCCAGCCACAGGAACCAGAAGAGTCGCAACCACAACAACCTGCATCCAATTCTGGTGGAGAGGAGGTTGTTAGTGGAGATAAGCCTAAGAATCTATCATTCAGCGACTTGAATAAAAGCCGAGTAAAATCGACAGCGTTCATTGAAACAGAAAACGTCGAATTTCCACAACGCAAGAAACAGCAGCAGCAGCAGCAACAGCAACAACAACAACAGCATCAACAACAGCAGCAACAAAAAAGCCTCTTTTTGGATGTATTGCAACAAGCGGCAAGACGCGAATTTGAAGCGACATCTAGTAAACGTAAATATATGTCTTTAGTGCACGGAACAGAGTCAATGGACAGTTCACACGAGGACGACAGTGATGATATTGTAGGTGTGGTGGCCGCAGGTGAAAGTGGTACTGTCTTTACAGATTTGGCTACTTTAGTCCATACTAACTGCCCTAATTTCCACACATCGGTCCTCGATGAACTTCTGTCTGATGAAGAAGGCTCCTACAGTAGTCGCATGTCCAACAAAAGTGAGAAAAACATGGCTGACTTTGAAGGTGAAGAAAGTGGATGCGAGGTTGAGCTCGCGCAACTCGCCGCACGTCACCTCACAGC
>JABFOV010004502.1:0-13819 GCA_022817685.1 Aradophagus sp. ZL-2020 | reverse complement strand
AATTTGATAGGTACTTTTTATAATCTCTGAGGTGTAGAGAATATTATAGTTTTGTTCAATTTCAAGAACAATAGACAGTTATTTTAGAATAAGGATGTTGACTGTCTCATAATTTCGGAACGTTACAGACTTATACAAATTTATGTATAGCAGCTGCGCATAATCTTATGTGTCGCTGTTATCCCGATTTTCGGTATGGCTGCTGCCACGAAAATGGATAAATGTTGCCTGTAACCTCATAGGCAGAGGTTATCCTTACAGCAGTACGTCTGCTATACATAAGTGCTTTCCGTGTACAACTTATAAAATACGTCAATGTGTTCAAAATTTAATGTAATTTAAAAGTATATTGAACATGGCGAAGAAATCGAAGTAAGTGAAATATCTAAAATGCGGTGATGTATTTTATGAAAAGTCGTCGACAAACAGGGCAACTTCGCGTGTAATTTTGTTGCAATGTATAGGCGCATGGTTGACAAAGAATGAAATGGCCACATGGGTCCAGGATAACGTTTGCTGCCGCTGTTAAACATATAACGCATTTGCGATTATCCATTTCGTTCGTATTCGTTTGGACAGCTGTCACTACCTCGATTACATTATCTTGAGCTGGAACGTTCGACTCATTGCCCTCAGGTGAACTTTAGTTTGCTGCAGCTGGTATCGCCAATTCGTTTTCCTCTTGTGGATTATCAATCGCATCCGAGTTATCTTCGTCATTAGCATCAGAGTTCACTTGCCCAATGGAATGAGGCAAGTCAATTGTACTGGCCAATGAATCATGATCTGAATCCATGTTGTCTGCATTATTGACACGTGTCAATGGTGGCCATGCTGCAGAAGTTGATGGTCTAATTGTTGCCTCAGTCACTGTGGAAGTTGCTAGAAGATAGAAAAAGAAATAAACAAAATAATTAGTAAATGTAGTTAAATATGTTGCAACTAAACTTTTTAATATGCCTGCTGAAAAAAAAGAAAAAACCATTTGTGAAGTATTGTAAGCATTTTAATTTTTAAAATTGGATCATGAATCAATAATGCCACACCCATAAGCAGATTATATTACCCTATAGATAGCGCGTGATTTATTTTGGCTGCATTTATAGAGATTATAAATACAGCCAGACTTTATATTATACACTCAATGTAAAAGGAAAATTATTTTTATTCTATTATACCAACCTCTTTCAGACGGTCGTGACGCAATCATCGTCTGTGGCACAGTCATTGTTGACGTTGGCACTCGATGTGGTGCCACCCATCTCTGATTTTAGACGATTCGTGTTGGACATGGCACTGAAAAATATTATAAATTTACATTTTCTTTGCATATCGAAAAAAGTTTCAATTTTTTTTAACCCCTCCCCCCCCTAAGGTTATTGTCTCCTTTAATTAAGGAAGAAATCACAGAACTTGCGTAATTTTTTTTGCGTAAATTTTTTGAAAATATTTTGAATGATTATTAATACAAAATGATAACACTTAGTGCACTAATAAATGCTGTTTTGAATTTCATGAACTACAACTTTTTACTTACCTGCTGATGATGGTCCGGGCATGGTCACATCCACTGCGACATTTGCAGGTGGCATTCGACGAGGTGCATTCCTCCGATCACGTTGGACCGCTCTTGTGCTGTATGGTTCTAAAAAAATATTAAACATTAAAATATGTATTAATAGGACATAATCCATATCACAATTGCACAGGTAAATACAAAGCTTAATTAACTTTAATTACCTTGTCGAATGATTTGGCGTTGTCTTCTCCGGATTGCTTCTGCACCATGCGGTAAATCTTCACCATTTTCAATCCTTATTGGTTCGTTCATTTGCGACAAACCGTATACATCAGTCGCATCTTCATTTGCGTTGTTACTGGTTCGATGTGGTCTTCTAAGCGAGACTCTGTTAAATATTGTTTAATAAGTATTAAATAAAATAAAATTACACAATAATTCACGGAATTCAGTTCATACTTATTAAGATTTTTAAACTGTAATTTGCAGATACTTTTAATATTATATAATACATACCAACAGTAGATGTTATAAAAAATGCAGTTTCTTGAACGTAGCCAGTAGCTGAGCGAAGAAACGTGGAGACGTTGTAACTGAAAAAAAAAAAAAAAAAAAAAACGTAAATTAGAGATGAAAACAAACTTATTTGCTGTTGTATTGAATTATTATTTAAAATGTAACATACCGGCCGTTAATTAATGCTTCCTGAGCTTGGCAAATATGCCGATCTCGGCGAATGACACTGAGGCCGCTGGACCGCCTTGGTGGATATCCTTGCATAGCTCGAAGGTAATCGTTCAATTCATGCGACATAATGAATTGCAGGTTATCTGTAAAGAGAATTTGGTTTGTAAACATAGTAAAATTACATTAATATTAAATCCATTGATCCATTAGTGAAAACATTAATATTTATTTACTCAAGAAGACATATAAATTGGGGCGTCTGCCACCTAGCCTCCGCGTCGCTCGACGATTGAAATTTTCGACGTAATTGTTAGTCCGATTCGGAACACCATATAAACTGACTAATCTAGGATGCCGTAAACAAGTATTAATCAGGTACATAACGAATTCATGCAATCGAGGATTCAACTCCATATACACTGTAAAAAAAAGTGGACTTTTCAACCACGTTTTCTAGCATATATGATGGAAAATTAAAGTTGTAGCATGAAAATTCTAGCATATATGCTTGAATTCTAAAGTTTTACTTGAAAACTCTAGCTGTTACTGTAATTTTCAAGTAAAAACTTGAAAGAGTCAGTATAAATCAAAAGTGTATACTCTAAAATTCAAGTGCGCGCTAGAATATTCAAGTTCGAACTTGAAACATGTGTTCTGAATGGCACGT
The DNA here is from genome assembly GCA_022817685.1 of Aradophagus sp. ZL-2020. Classification (NCBI taxonomy): domain Eukaryota; kingdom Metazoa; phylum Arthropoda; class Insecta; order Hymenoptera; family Scelionidae; genus Aradophagus; species Aradophagus sp. ZL-2020. The sequence goes on along the minus strand of JABFOV010004502.1, from coordinate 10,946 downwards.
AAGTTAGGTTAGAACTAACCGACAGCGCGAACGTATGCGCAACAGCCGACAGGATAGTATTAGCCTAGCCCGGTGGTTTAAAAACACGCATGAAAAGAAGAATGAAAAGGTACGTTAATTATTATTATTAAATGATTGTCATTCGATTACTTCGATTGATAATGAAGAAACTCTACCAGTATAATAATTGTTTTAAATAAATGACTCACAATAGTAGTTATTTCAACGTCTAAAATGTGAAAACAAACCGGCGTGTCAACTTAACCTCAATTGAGATGCTGTCAACATACATTTATCGTTTGGCGGTTTCAATGAACAATCGTTTATTGTTCGCAATGAAATACTTAGAGAAATTAAAACAAACTTTTAAGAATTGTTTTTAAAAATTTAATGGTTTTTAGGTCCAAGAAGAAACAATCAGGAAAAGAGAAGGCGATTTAAACTTGTAAAAGTTTTACGGTAGGAATGCTTCTATAAATAATTTAATCTATAATTAATTAAATCTTAGAACATAATGTCAATGAATAGTGAATTATTTGTAATAATCATTATAACTTGTTATTAATCATTTAATAATATTAATCAAGTTCAAATCAAATTATTAAAAACTTGATAATAAATTAACTATTATTTTACAGTAATCACTTTATTTAATTAATAGTGTTCATTATTTAACTGAACAATAAATAATAATGAACTATTAATAATTCATTATTGTTTCAGATTTTCAGTCTTCAGTCAAGATTTTCATAATTGCGAGAGTAAATTGAAACATCGATTTTTTATTTTTTAATAATAATATTATTCACTATTATTTTTAATATTATTAGTAGTGAAATGAAAATGAATTTTTGCAATTTTATCCACTGTGAGTTCAAAACATCGACAAAATCTGATTTTCATAGTCACCTGTATCTTCATATTGAAAATGGTGATTGGATAACGTGCCCGTACGATAATTGCCAAAATAAAGTCCAATATACTTGTGTCAATTCTTTGAAAAGTCATTTTTTTGCGAACATTGTACTTCTGATATTACTAGTGAACAATCAGTTGTTAAATATAGCAAGAGTGAAAATGTGTCAATCACATCAGAATCTATTTCTCAAAAATTGCCCGATACAAATAAAAATGAACCAACAATAGTAGATTTAAAACAAAAAAGTTTTTTTGAATTCGCAAAAATGTATGCAATTTTAAAATCGAAACATTTTTTGACTGAAGCCACGTTGCAAATCTTGTTAGATTCTTTATCTAGTCTCAATCTAAATACAGAATACTTACTATCGAAATTTGAAATATCACGAAGGGATGAAATTAAACTTATTTTGAATCAAAATCTTTTTGACAAAATACATAATAAAAAAGATGGGCCATTGAGAAACGCTTACATTAGAAATAAGTTTTATCATGATAATTTTGATTATATCAGCCCTGTTGAACATGAACTTAAAAATGAATTCGGTGAAACATCAAAATATTTTTATATTCCAATTTTGAAAACATTAACATCATTATTAAACGATGAAAATATTCTGGCTCAGTGTTTGAATGACAATGATAATTATGACGGAAAAACTTGTTCTAATTTAAATTCAGGTGAAAGATCACATAAAATTCACTTAACCTTTGGAAATCAAAAAATTTTGAAAATAGTTCTCTATCAAGATGGAGTTGAAATATGTAATCTTTTAGGATCCTCCCGCAAGAAGCACAAAATTGTGACTTTTTATATGACTGTTGCTAATATTCACTCGTGGTATTATACAAAGCCTAACAATATTCACTTAGTCAGTATAGCTTTCAATAAATATATAAAAAAATTCGGCTTTCATCAAGTATTAGCGCCATTTATAAAAGATATGAAAGAGTTAAAGAGTACAGGATTAGAAATCAAAGGTTTTGTTTTTGAAGGTACTTTACTTTGTTGCACAGGGGACAACCTGGGTAACAATGAAATAGGTGGTTTCATTGAGTGTTTCCAAACCAGTAATTATTTTTGTCGGGAGTGCTACATGCAATGAAGATTTGTAAAACAAGGTCTAAAGAAAATTATTCTGATGACGTACAAAAAGCTAAAACACTTAAAGCTGCAAGTGGAAAAATACATTTTGATGGAGTAAAACATAATTCAATTTTAAACGAACTAAAGTACTTTCACGTATGTGATTCAGGAATGACTCCTTGTATTGCACACGACTTATACGAGGGAGTAATTCAATATGATGTCCAAATGATTTTGAAAAAGCTAATACAAAAGAAACTGATTCCCTCATTTGATGACTTGAATAATAAGTTAAATCAACTTTTAATTCACGTAACAAAGCAAAATCAATTTACCACTTTTAAAAAACAGTTTTGATAGTTTATCAGGTAGTGCTACTGAAAATATGTGGGTTTTATTAATGTTACCCTTTCTGTTGATGCAATATATGACTTACAAATCTGCGAATATTGTAGTTGACTTTGAATTGCTTGAAATGATTTTCATTTTACGAAACATTAGTTGTATTGTTATGGGTTTTAAAATTTCAATTGGACAAATTGCTCTGTTGAAAAGTTTGATAAACGACTATCTTTATTTGAGGAAAGACAAATTTGAGAATGTACCTTTGAAAGCAAAACATCATTTCTTGCAACATTTTTATGTATGGATAAAAAGATTCGGATCTTTGCGGTTTTGTTGGACGTTACGATTTGAGAGCAAGCATCGCTACTTTAAAAATGTTGTTCGACACACACTTAATTTCAAAAATGTTTTAAAATCACTTGCGGAATTATCGCAGTTGTCATCAGCTGTCAATGATACTTACACAAATCAGAAAATTGATAATGTGACTTTAAATTGTTATCAAATAATAGATGATTTTAAACATTCAACCGAACTGTTAGCCATGAGGAATAGTAATATAAATATGAATTTGTTCAAGTATATTGCGAAAGATATTACTTATAGAGGTATTCTGTATAAGGAGAAGGCTCTTTGTTATCGGATTGATGAAAATGGTTTTTATAATTTATGCATTATTAAAAATATAGTTTTTAATACCGACTTTAACGATTTACTTTTCATTGGATCAAATTGCAAAATTCAGTATAACGAAATGTTAGGACTGTATGAAAAATATTCCGACTCTAAACACTTGATTGTTATTCCATACACAAATATTTTAAATCCTGAAAATCTGTTACAGTACAACTGGAAAGAACGAACTTATTATTCTTTCAAATTTGCTCCTTACGGAAATTTGTAATTTTCGTTTAATTTTTACATACTAGCATATTTTTAAGTATGTTTTTTTAGAGAACGAACTTATTATGTTTTCAAATTTGTTCCTTACAAAGCTTTGTAAATTTTCTTTACTTTTTAGATAATAACATAATTTTAAGCATGTTTTTTAAAGTATGGTGTGCAAATCGTAAACTTAAAACTTTTATTATGATTAATGAAAAATCTTCAAATTTCCTGCAACAATTAATAACACAACCCTAGTAAAAATTTGTTAGGGCATGTCCTGATTATGATCAGGGCCCTTTTAGGGATAAGTAGGGCTATCCTTATAATCTGGAGCTAATAACTTGTTTAGGGCGGCCCTGAAATGGCCCGAAAAAGCTACTTCAAGGAACCCTTGAGGCGGATACAGGGCATGTTACAACTTGCTTTCAACAGACCTTTAAAGGTTCATTTATGGTCACTTGAGGGGCCCTAATTGGTGCGTCTTAGTAGTGCAATTTGAGGCACATTAATAAATTACCTTTAAAAGCACAATCGGGATGGCGTGAAAAGCGTGTGCAATGTCTACTTCATTTTTAAAAGCAAATATATGCACAGATTTACTTTATTTTATGTGAAATGTTGATAGTGATTCTTAATTGTTTATAATTAGTTTTTTTTAATATAAAATAAAATAAAACAAAATTTATTTATAATATTATTGTAAATATAATATTGTATTCAGTATTATAATAATTAATATTAAAAATATTAAATAATGCTAAAAAATAATAAATAATAGAACTATCGAAAATTATATTAAAATAAAAGTAGGATAATATTTAATATAAAAAAAATTAGGAAAATAAAGATTATTGTAGTGTATTGTATAAAAACTCATACTTAGATTGAAAATAAACAATTCAAATTTATATAAAATCTGAAATTTTCAAATTGTTTGAAGTTTCAATTGATGACTATAAAATCGGACGTTAAACATAAAAATAAAAATTATATTTATATGGTTATCCTTTATATTGTTTCTATATATTCTGAATTTAAAAAACATAAGAACAGCGTACGAAAAAAATCCAGCGCAAGGTACAAAAATTGGTTTTTTAATGCAAGCCTTACTGAATAATTAAAAGGGCCTTTGAAGGCGTGCCTTCAAAGGTATTTCAAGGGCGAGTCGTAACACGCCAATAAAGGTACCTGATTAAGCCCTGTAACCCCCTTTAAAGGCCCCTACTCAGTTTTAGTGTTAAACTTTAAAGGACCCAAGTTTAATTTTTACTAGGAAAGGTATGTTGAATTAAATCTGATACTTCTATTATCCTTGACATATTTTTATAATAATTAATAATTATTGTTTTAGCATCAATGAAGTTAAAGGTAAAAGGGCATACCTTAGTTTTAGAGGAAGATGGGACACCTATTGACAGCGATGAAGTTTTAGATATTTGTCCACGACAAAATCCTTCTACTGCTGACAGAGATGGAAATTTGGATTCCAAAATATGACCAATTAGCTGTTGGGCCTTCATCTCTTCATACACTGCCGCTTGAAGATAATAAAACTCCTGAAAGCTTTCAGTCTCCTCAAGATTTCGAGATTCAGCCAAACAAGTCAGACGAAACAAATATGATTCCAGCAGAGCCGCGTTACATGTATGTTTGGAATGATTTCAACATACCATGGAATATGGTGGCACCATCTACACAACACAAACTTGAATGTGGCCAAATATCACGTCGAGAAAGACTGCAAATCATTCCTTTTTGTTATCGATATAATGCTTGAATTATCTTCAAAATTGGAACTTAGTTCCATAAAAACTGTTGCAAAAAAATTGTATTAAAATACCCTCTAGCATTTCAGGATCTAGATGACGATGGCAGATTGATCGGTGATGGCAGTCATACGATATTTGAATGTATGAAATCACGCTACTTTTATTTAAATTCCAACAAAAAACGCCCTTCCAGCAATTTTGCAGAAAAAGGAAAATCTTCAACGAAAAAAAAGGCAAAGGATTCGACTGCGGGTATATCTAATCCTGAAACAAGTATTCTACAAGAAGCTGAAATTGTGACTGACCAGATTAAATTAAATTATTACGTTGGCAAAGACGTCAATGATGAAGTTTATCGTCTTTTAAAACTTTGCTATGCCGACATTAGCAAACTTTTGAACAAAAAGGGAACTTCCATTGTAAACGTATTGAATGATTGGCCAATCATTTTTAAGTCAGAAGCAATCAAGTGGCACTTTCGTGAGATGACTGAAATCAACATTCATAATTTCGGGAAATTGCTTTCCGATAAAGCAGAAAAAATTATATCTGCCCTACACAATGATAAACGTCTCTTTGTAGCTGATATAACTAAAAATCATCCTCGAAGTCTCAATGCTCTGGAAATGATTGCTGTTCATTTAAAGGAAGACCTTACTTATTTTTTTAAACCAGTACATATCACCGTAAGTCGACTTTATTATTCATTTTTATTAATTCGTGAATTACTATTAAAAATGTTAATTTTTAAATTCACAGGATTCTGATCATCTAGAAAATACAAAAGAAACTAAGAATGATACTGGCGATGAAAGTCTGCAGTTTAGTCCATATGTTCGTGAAATAATCAATGCTAATGGTCAAATTGAATTCAAGATCATGTTTGAAAACATGGATGTTGGAACACGATCCGCATTGCTCGAGTCTGTCGAAGAAGCATTTGCGTTGTATTTCATTTTTAATCTCAAATATCCAAAGCAAATCGCTGGCACATTGCAATTTGTTCAGTTGTATTTTTTAAAAGTGAAAGTCATCCATTCAAAAATGTCAAAAGTAAGAGCAGTTAATAATTTGATAAAAAAAGTTGGTTCAGTGTAAATTAAGTTTCTTTTGACTAAGTAAACTACAACTGTCCGAATTTCTTTGACAACAAAAGCGAATATTATTAGTTCTAGATTCATTTTTAGTTTATCGACATGTACTTAAATAATCGAAAGTAATGACCAGATTTTCTACTTAAATTTTGTTGTGTTTCCTCTATGTTATTTTAAAACCAATGACATGAATGCTATGTATGTAAATAAAATGTTTAATTAAAACATTTATTATTTGAACGTGTTGCAATATTTCGTTTGTTATACCATAATTTTGTTCCCAAAAAACTAAAACTAAATTAATTTACAAAAAATGTTTTTGAAACTAATACTTATTATTTTATTTTATATTTTGTTATTAGATAAATTGATGCTAATTGATTTTTACACAAATATAATGTACTTATTTCTCATTACTTATTTTCTAACGTATCTAGCAACCGAGAATTCCTTGAAAACATAGAATATACGGGGAATTCATTTTAATATTAAAAAATCCGGAAATAATCAGGGTTTTTTTCAAAATCCGGGAAAATTAAAATATTTGTGGAATTAACATATTATAAGTCTATTAAAGTACAAAAAAATGGTTATAATAATTAATTGAAATATTTTCTACTATAAATTAATTTCTTTTTTTTTTTTTTTTTTAAATACTTCAAAATGGTTTCAAAAATTCTCGCTAAAATTAATTGCCAGTGTCAAGCATTGGTATTAAAACTAACCTGCAATAATCTCATATTTTATGAAACATAAATATGTGTTTAAAAATCCGGGACATTTTTTGAAATAATCGAGAATTAATAATAAATTTCATAAACTGAATTCTTTAGACACCATGTTTTTATTTAATTATAAAAAAAAATGAAAGAATAACATGGTGGATGACACAAACATTATGTTATTATCTGTAATGTAATTTTAGAGTTCGAGATCGACTTTTCAAGTCGGGACTCTAAAATTCAAGCATGTTTACTTGCAACTGAGTTCGAGTAAATATACTGGAATTTTAGACTTTTTTTTACAGTGCATAGTAATGTCAGAGTTACATCGCAAACATGATATCGCAATGACATCATATACGTGACATCATAATAATCAGATAAACACAATCAGTTATCTCTTTTATGGATATGTATTATCACGCATTACATCACAGTGATATCTCCGATGTTGTATCAAAGTATTGCCATAGTACCCGAGAAATCAAAAACTTTTATGTGCCATCATTAACATGTAAGTCACAAGTAAGTCTTATGTGACGTTACTCACATGTGAGTCACAGATGACTCACGTGTACTTCAAAATGGATCTCTCACTCCCAGAGAACATTGAATTCCGCAGTGGTTTTCGGAACCGTTTGCGTGTCCTCGGCGTCACGCTCGGGTCACGCTATAGTAACTCTAGGGTAACGAAATTTCTTCCAGTGACCTGTACCGCAGAGGTTTTTCTAGGAATGTTTGATACCATATCGATGTATCACAAATATCGATATTCGTATCAATACTTAAACGTTACGATATCATCAATATCTATATTCTTTTCAAGGTATTGAAATTTGATATTCTATTAATTAAGTATAACTAATGATGTAATTTAATATAATATATTAAATTTTGAAAGTAATGTAATAATAAATAATATACACGATTTAAATTTTAATTTAACAGTTTTTATTATATATTATATTACTTCTACATATTACATATAATTCCATAAAAGATTTACGATTAATAATATTCAATAACGCATTGAATTTAATAAACAAAGTAAAGCAATATCGAAATATCGTTAATTATAATATCGATTTTTTTTAAAGTCAATACATCATAATATCGATATTAATTTGTTTAAATATCGATACTGTCAAATATCGATATTTTCCTTTTTCGGAACATCCTTAGGTGTTTCGCTGGCGGAACCGTAAGGGAACCGAAGAATTTAATTTTACAGACACTTTTTTACAAGTAAACGCAATTCGACATTCTTAAAACAGTTTATTCAATACAAGTAAGTTGACTTGAACTAAATCAAAAGTTGATTTGATATTCTTCCAAGCCAACTGTCGGCTACCAAAAGTGAACTTAGATTCATAAAACGTCATTCACTCGTGTCACGTGAACTATAACTTGTTTGAACTGTTTTTAAGTTGGAACCAAGTAAAAACATGTAATATAATACTGATCATAACTCCAATACGATTTCAGATATAAATATATATACATATGATTTTAGATCTTAGGTTTTATAATTATAAGAAATGCAAGACTAGAATTGATCATCTGTACAATTGAAACATTCTTATCCACATATAAGATATTGTCATTGAAATCTAAACGTTTCAAAGTAATGGATAATTAAAAATCGATTACTTCTAAATATTAAATATTAAATTATTGATTAATTTTTATAGGTATTTTTTAAATATTTGTAAATTTAAAGTAAATATATGTGTATGTATAAATAATAACAATATATTTATTATTATAATAATGACAACAATATATATGTATAATTTTATATAAAAACCAGTAATATCAAGTACCCTGAAAACACGTTTAAAATAAAATTGTAACGAATTTTATGCTAACTGTTAGTATGGTGTTGGCATACATTTACATGTTAAGATGCGTCCGCACGTGCTCATGAATTTAATGCAAATATTATTTTGAAATTTTTTTCTATTGTTCGAAGTTTTGACAAGCCTACTCCGGATTTTTAACAGTATAAATATAAGAAAATTAAATGAAGAGCATTGAAACAGTTTTCAACTTGATTTTTTTTATTGTACATTGTGCTTACAACAATATACATACAACAATATTTTAAAACAACAATATTTCACATTAAAATAATAACATAAACTGAACTAATTCTGTTCTTCATCGCCGAAAACTCCATTTTCGATCAATTTAATTTTTTTGCGCCCTGATCCTCGACCATGTCGCATTCGATGCCTTTGATGAGCTAAACGAAGAATTTCCTGCATAATTCTGACAAACTTTTTTTGTGGGTGTCCCAAATTCTTGCCTATTATTTAAAGATTTGGAAATCAGACTTTCTATCTTACATTTGAAAAATACTAATTTATCATGCACATTATTCGCTTGCGTTCCAAACCACGTAAATTTAGATAGAACGTCATCGTTCACCATTGCTTTTGAACTGAAATTGCATGCTTCTTTGATATAAAAATCAGCTAAATATCGAAGATAGTCAATTACTTTTAAAGCACTGACTTCATCAATTTGTTGAAATGCTTTAACATCTGCAACACTGAGACAGAGAAGGTTTGCTGGTTTTTCAACTGATTGTGGCCTAAGGCACCTTATATCAATACACAAATTTTGTATTTCCGTAATAATTCTAGTGTGTATATCATTTCTGAAAACAAATGTGAATATTATTGTTTATTAGGTGCATTAACGTTCAGTAACTGTAAAAACTCGCAGGGTAGCCAAAATTTTGCACGGACCATTTATTCATACTTTTAAAGATTTTCAGACAATTTTTTTCTTGACATAAATTTTTAAAAGATATATGTATTTGATGAGATAAGTCAATAACCATGAAGGTAGATTTTCTGTTGATGAACAAAAAATATGATGAACATTTTTCATTTACTATTATTAAAAATTGTCAGTTGTATCATATTATTCAGTTAAATATTTCTGAAGTTAATGTAAGTAGTATGTACCTCACAACAGATAGACGATGACGTCATTCCCTCTGGCAAGCAGAAGACGCCGTCGCCTATCCATTGTGAGGAAAGTATACAGACCCCTTTTATTTACATTGAAAAGTTATTTATTAATTTTAAATTTCAAAAATATACGTATCTTAAAATCTAGTCGTCGGTTAAAAAATTTGCGCTATACATACAAGTAACCTTAAAATAAAAGCTCGTTATGATATTCCGCTAAACTTGGCTGTACATCGTAAATTTGTTCGCCATTGTTAATTCTCTCTACAATACCGGCAATATCGTCGTTTAAAACATGTAATTGATTAAAACAATATTCATTTCGAAAATAAAACTTAATCAAAGGAAATTTACCTGCTAATAAACGCAGATCACTCAATGTAGCTGTATCGATTTTGTGTTTGTTTTTTTGTTTTAAAACCCTGTTTTCGACTATTGCTTTCAAAATAGCATACCAGGACAATTTTTGAAGCGAGTATAGTGGGCCGGAATCCTAATTTGAAAAAATCAAGTAAATTTACTGTCAATGTTTTTTTGCTGCATACGGGAGGGAAAATTTTGCAAAAATGTGCTTCTTCTTCTTTTTCTTTCTATTGTAAAAAAAAAACAATTCGATTAATCTTTAAAACCGTACGGAAGGGAAATAAAATTGATGTACGAATGTCGTTTAACCAGCACAGGTTTCACCGTCTTTGTTTCCGTCTTTGTTATCACGTCGTGAAACGCTGTTCGTCTAATGCTCTCGTATTTCAATACAACAGCGTTATTGTTATTTATGTTTCTTTCTAAACCTTCTTCTTGTTCTTCATCTTCAGTAAAAATATTGAGATTATTTTCAATTAAATCTTTAATGCTGTTGTAATTTAAAATGTTACTGTTTTTGTAATTTAATTTCACTTCCTTAATTTTGCATATTTCTTCGGTCGATCCGTCTGGTTTTTGAACAATAAAAGCATAAAATTTAGGCCCCCCGGAAACGAATGAGCTGATATAGGAATCGTTGCCAAAACTCTCCAGCTCGTCCGTCATGTCGCCCAGGTAGGTGCCGGTTGGCGGTTCGTACTCACCTGGGCGACTTACGTAAATAACGCTGTCTGTATCGAAATACAACACTCTACGCTCGAGTTTTTCTAGATACGTAT
>JABFOV010004501.1:0-13822 GCA_022817685.1 Aradophagus sp. ZL-2020 | reverse complement strand
GTTACCGTCTTGAGTATTTCCGATAAATTTATGGGAAGATATTATGTAGTTTCTAATATTCGTGCTTTAATTCGGAAAAAAAACTTATATAATCTTTAGAACAAGTCATAGAAAAACTTCACAATTTTTCCCATAGATTGATTGGACAAATTGGACTGTCACTTATAAGTTCACTTTCCTAAATTTATAGGAAAACGTACTGTTAATTTTTCTGCGTGTAACATTTCTGGATAATAACTGGTTAGTTTTACGGATCAGGTTCAACTGAGGAACAGGGGTCCGAGTCGAATTTTTCAAACTTTTGTAACAAAAAGTTCAAATTGTTCGATAATGGTTTACTCGAAAGTTAAATAATAACTTCATTGACAAATTTTTGAAATTTTAATGTAATATCTAAGTATTAAATGAATATGTAATAACAAGAAAACTGTTTATTGCGACATACTTTGTACAAATATCGCGCTTTTGAACGTGCTGTATCAGATATCAAAGATACGAGTTGTGCATGTTCTTATTTGTTACAGTTGGAAGATTTCAGTATTGAATCTATTGAATTGGAATTTTAAGATATAAAGCTTGTGTATTTAATGTATTCAGCGATTGAAGTGACATGAAGAAAAATTTAAAACGAATTTCACCAGCAGTTATATTCAGTGATGCATTGGCAGATTTATACAAAGTAATGTAATAACACCTTTTTTAAATTATGTTTCTGACAAATACTGTATCAAAGCTGGTAATGATAATTAAAAATTATATAACTTCATTTTATATATAATTTATATTTAATTTTCATCCGTGAATACATTAGATGTCAAAACGATAAGTATTTTAAGTTGTTAGAAAAGTTGATTAAACGTTGGTTCAAATAACAAAGTCGACAAAAGATAGAGATGTTTATATGATTATCTTTATTACTTTTTCAGATAATGACAAATGTCCAGCCTGCTTCAAGTAAAAATTCAAATTAAATTTTAACAATCAATTAAAACTTCAGAAAAGTTTTATTCATGTCGTTTGCGTGACGACTGCAGGTGTCTGCGGGCACCAATATCTCGGCAAACGAGGCGATTCCACGCAATTAACTAAATCTAGAGTAATCTAAGTAAATTTAAAAGTTAAAATCCTAGTCACCTTAAGGTAGAACTAATTTTCCAGCAGATCATCTTGTATTATTGTTCCGATCAACTTTTTTATTGACTTTACTTACCAAGGTCTTGCACATTACATTGGATACCAGAATTCACGAGCTGTCTATTTTCACGATCGTTTGCTTGAAATCTCTTTTCATTCGATTCGGATTTTCATAGTTCAAGAGACAATTAAGATTGAAATATTAAAAGCAGACTTTCAAATTGAATGCTGACTTAATCGAGTGTATCGAAATCTCCAATCCACAAAATATCATGTTTGTTTCAATGTATTAATTTCACCTCTTTTGTTCAGAAAAGTCAGATTGCTCGAAATTAATCGCAATTTCCTATCTTATTTGATAAACAAAATTACTCAAACGAAAATAATATTTTGTAAATATATTCAGAAATTAAATTTGCAACAAAAATAAAAATAAATTATATTCATGCAACAAATTAATTATTCAAAACGCAATATTAAATTCGATAAAATTAACTTCAGAAAGTATAAATTACAAATTAATAAATATTTATTGTTTCACTCGAATAAGTGGTAAAAGAAAAAAAAAATCAAATTTCCTATCATTTATCAGTCCATTACATGTTCTACGAATTTACATTCACAGAAATAAAAGAAAACGCACTGGTCTTTAAAAGAGCGCAGCGAAAATTTGATTTTGTGACTAATCGGGAGCCTCACGTGTGTCTGCGTTTTCTTGCAGCGTTCGTCTTTGTCTGCATGTTAGGCTATATCTCTCGTTGTCTTTCCGCGAAAATCGATACATCTTGAGAGGGAAGAAGAGGACGGGGTGAAAAGAAGGACACCCTCTTTCAGTAAAGAAAGCTTCGTCATTAATCATGGTCTCGTGCTACAGCAATCGATCGTATCACATTGGGTATATGAAAACTCCGTGCGATAGGTGCCAACGTGGCCAAAAGGTGGGCAACGCAGTGATTTGAAAACGAACAAATAAAAAAATTTTTAAAAATATAGAAAAAGCAAGGATAACGAAGAGAAGCTCGCGCAAATGAGAGAGATAAACGTGGCGCTTGCTATATCTGACGTGCTTTGGAAACTTGCACACGCATTGAGTTCAAAATCGTTAATCACAGACCTCGATTGCAAATGCCTGTAACGCCAGTGATATCGCCTACGTATGACGTAAAAGCGCGGCGCCAAACGGCGTCTGACGCTCGATTATAATTATTTATTTTAATCAGCCGATAAAAGCCTACCAATTAAGGGGTAGGGTAATGATATCCGCAGATGCAACGGTAGGTCCGATTTGGCCGAAGAGCGGAGTGAAAGGACAAGGGGCGTCGCCAGTTGCGCGATGCAAATAAAAGTGAGGAAAAAGGGCAAACGAACGACGGAATGATGTATAGCGTAAAAAATGTTCCACGCAATATCTCGTCGACTGAATGCACTTGTTCTGAATGAAATATGGAGCGAAGGTATGCGGGAAATCGGACGATCAATTCATCAAAGATGATTATTTAAATAACTGTTGGTGCTGTTGTTGCCGTTATAGTACGTTAGTTATTAATTTCGCGAATCAATTATTGAATTTTTCGGGCTCAAGTGGAATTCGTTCTGTTCCTCTTGAAGAACTTTTGATGCAACGTTCCAATTTCGGTGGAAGTTATAATAAGAAGGTGGTTCTTATCTTAAGAATCGATCTGAAAATGCTCGGTAGTGTGAATATTTACCAGTGAAATTCACTTATTTTGATAAGCAGATTGGATCGAAAATGCAATTCTTTTCCTCTTTTTCCTGCTTTTTCTTTCGTATTTTTATTTTTTTTTTATTCATTTTTTAATTTTTTTTTTTTATTTTTGCAACTGTGAATAAACAGTACGGTTAGTACCGTATTTTTAAGAGTTCTGTGAAAATTAAGGAGTCTTCATTATCCTTTTCAACCGAGTTTGTATTAACTTGAATAAATAATACTCATTCTCACGCTTCTTAAATTCTTTATAAATTATATTATTAATTGAGGTAATGAAGTGTCAGTTCACTCATCTACAAGTAAACTTTATCTAATTGGTTATAAGAATTTTCGGTGTAATTGTTACCACTTAACATAAAAGAAAATAAACTTAGTTAAAATAAATTGTGATTAGAGGTATTTAATGTTTTTCAAGTTAACTAAATTTTGAACAAGTTGTTTTTTTCCAATTATAGCTATAATCAAAATAATGAATTAAAAGTAAACGAAAAAAAATCTTTGTTTAATGGCCTCAATTCATCAATTACTTCTCGCTTATTAAGTCTGTCATTTTTCTTAATCAAATTACGATTTAATGTTCAATAATCGCCCAATGTTAAGAAATCAATAAAATGAAACTAACTATTAAAGTTTTATATTAGATTCATCATGTCTAAACTTTAATAAAAACATACGTTTAAATCAATTTATTGGATTTTACCGAGTGTCATTGAATTAAAGCAAGTTGTACTATAAATTTCCAATAACATGATGAATGTAGAAAGATATTTTGTCCCGTCTTTCTACAAACCTTTTACATAGAGAAAAATGTACATTCAATTTTTCCCTCAAATTTGAGAAATCGGGTTTGTAGGGCTAAATATGTGTATATTAATTTAAACAATTTTAAATGTAATAAAAAATTGTATTTTATTCTCATAATTTTGGAAACTGTTTAATTTAATTTTGATTGTTAGTTTTATTTTATCAATTTCACTGTATAAATATTAGAAAATGTTACCTTTTAGGACACGTTTCCTCAAATTTAGGGGAAAAATTTAATGTAAATTTTCCTCAATGTCATACAAGATATTGCAATATTATATTTCGGCTGCAATAACTTTATGAACGCGTGTCTAATTAAAGAAGTAAATCGAAAATGTCGACTTTATGAACACGGACTATCGATTTTCGTGCACTAAATAAAATTAAGACAACAATATACGTAAACATTTTTTTACCCGGAAATGTCAATTTCGTAAATTTATTTTTGTTGAAAATGATCTAAATTACCTCCAGACAATAATTAGTGGAACTGTTTCACAAAGACACCTACAAATAATACCTAGTGTATAATAAACAATTTCTTTATTTATAATTTTTCTAATTTTTCTCCATCAAACTTCTTCCGAATTTCGTAAACCAATTATGTCGCGACGATAGGTTATTTCTTAAATCGTTCTTACGAACATATGACAGCCGTGTAACTAAGATAAAAATAGAAATGAGAATGTAATTACCCGTTCGGATTAAACGCGAAATCGCTCGGTTGGCGTGCAAAAGCGCTGATATCGCCTGAGTTGTTGCCACGATCTCGGCACAGAATTATAAAAAGAAATTAGCGGTCGTGTTAAGAGTGCTGGGTGAGACCCGAAGGCATAAATATTAATAAACGGAGCCGATTGTCGGTCATAAGAGATAAATTTCAATGATCAACGACACGGCAAGTCGTTGGCCGGGCTTTAACGTCTCTTCAACCCAGTTTGTTTCGAAATCGAAAATGGGCGTGCGAAGTCTGTCGTTTCGGAAATGAGTAAACGCTTTTTTTGTGTCGAAGAAAGGAAAAACGCTTGCTAATTCCACTCATGTTTGAGTTACATTATTAATAAGTAAACGAAATCGATAATTCGGCTTTCACCTTGGCATTTGCTGCTAAGTTACATCCAAATTGTAGGCGCGGATTCGCGCTGACGGAAAATCTATGAACATCGAGCGACGATTAAGTGAAATGCTCGACTTCGTGGAATACTGAAGACGTCGATCAACAGTAAATAACGAGTCATCTCGTTCATTTATGAATTATTTATTCAAGTTATATATTTTGTGTTATATTGACGGTAATATTTCATTTAGTTCTCACTCTTCAATTTAATTTGTATTATTCATAAAGAATTTAATATTTACAGAAAATCAAAGGAGAAAGAAAGGGGTGTTTTATTTTCTCGTGGATACATTTAATTAATTTTACTTCGTGAAACATAATTTTCACAAATTCCAGTTACAACCCTCAAGAAACAATCTAGATCGAAAGTTGTACACCAACTGTATAATTATACAATATACTGTTAATGATTAAATAATTAGGTGTCAGTTTTATTTCAGCGCATATAATTATACATTCTATTGCATGTATAATTTATGCAAATAGGAAACATATTTGTTTTAAAAGTAAGTAAAGTTTGAATCAGACGCAATAATAAAAACTTTTTAAACATCTTTATGAAGGAAGATTAAGTTAAACTTTTTTGCTTCCAAGTTTAACCACTTTTTTTTCGCCCAAGACAATTCAGAAGTTTTAGCAAAGCGATCAGAGTTAGTGTGAATTTTCATTCAGACAACGTTGCATTGATTGCAAATAATTAATTTGGTATGTTGCTTTTTGAAGTTTGATTGAATCGACGGTTTATGTATATGAGATCGAAATATAATGGAATAAAAAGTAGTTAACAATAAAGTATGGAGATACAAAGAGATAGGATCGTGAAATGTTATGGTGAGTCACGAGATTAGTACTAGTAAACTAATTATTCAATCGTACGGCTTCCGTTGATCATCCACTTGTTCATTCCATTATCCTGAGCTTACACGAACATTGTATTATGACGACTTAAATGCTCGCGCTCTTGGGATTCAAAAGTATAATGAAATAATGCAAACATTTCAAATCAGTCGCGAGTGACGGAATGAACATAAACATCAATTGAATTTTACATCTGATAAATTTTTTGCTCGAACATAGTATTTTACGGAAATACTTTGCTTGTGAATTTATTTAAGAAACTCATGTATACTAAAATTATTCTTATTCTTCGTTAAAAAATTCTTATCTTATTTCAATTGCGACATTTGTTAAACTGACTTGGTAGATTTGCAGTTGGTTTATAATCTCGTGCATATTTTTCTGTAGTTTATGTTAAGTATCATCATTTCCTTTTCATTTGAACGGACAAAAAAATTAATTTTGCAACTAATGATTTTTCAAGTTTTTATTTTCCTCAAATATAATTTATACATTGAGGAAAAATTTCTCAGTTCACATCTTTCTACTTTAACTCCAGTATATTTTTTTTAGACTGAATTAAAAAAAACTTAATTTAAGATCGAATAATGTTAAAAACGAAACAATCGACAATCGGAAGATTGTTTCTTAACAGCAGTATTTGCTCTTCTCAATTTCTTTGTTTTTTCAAGAGTGTATTTTGTTTTATTTTTTTGACGTTTACAAATTTTAATAATGTTGAAGCCGTATTATATTACACACGCTATATTATATTATATATATATTCAGGCGTTTGTTATTCAACTCTAATAACTCAGAAAATTGTACAGCTTCTACTTCTATTTCTTTTCTTTGTCTGCGTATTACAAGTGGAAATTTAATATTTGAAAACACGTCAATCATAAGAAAATATGTACATATATAGTTTTAAGGATGACACGTGAATAAAAATGCCATCAAAATACATTGAAATTTTACAGTACTTATGATGGAAAAAGATTGACAGCTCTTGGAAAAAAAAAAAAAATGCAACAAAAAGACGTGTATTTTTCAACAATTATTACATTGCAAAAAGCATTAATTATTTCAAGTACTGCATTATTATAAATTTTACTTCCGTTTATGACAAAAAATTGTACTTTAACGATTAAAATAATCAATTATTAAAGTTTGTATTCATTTAATCTGTTACTTTTTTAAAATTATTATGATTTAATTATCGTTCTATCGTTTATTGATATCACTCAATGAACATTTTAAACCAATACACTGCAACGATAGGAAATTCATCAATCAAAAGTCGATTATCTGCGATGCGAAAATTACTTTGTATGTTCTTGAAATATTTTCGACAAATTGAAAATAACTTTCCTGTACAAAACTATTATGAAAAAGTGGTTGCAATTTAATTAATTATATTTATAGTTATAAAAACCAATTAACCTATTCCAGTTAAAGCAGCAATTATCGTTTTTCTTGTGATAGTTCTCTAAATGTGTGAGTGCCGTCAAATCGCTGCATATGAAATATTCTGTCCTTATGTTTAAAGTTAGACGACGATCACGTGATCTCTGCCTATTGGTAGGTGTCGTCTTTAACACCACGACCCCGTCAACGGGATTGTGTTAAGTAATACTTATGAATTTTAAAATTTATCTCTATGTAACATGCAATTACGGAGAAAAATGCTAAGTCTATGGTATGAAACTTACATCGTTGATTGAATGAGTGCACGAAAAATTATAAAAATACAAGTGGGGCTTTTGATTTGAAGCTTTCTTGATGCTTTTGATCTTTTTTAAATTTGCGTTTTAAATCTAAAGTTTTTAAACTTTTGGCAATCTTTGCTGGAATTTATATGTAAACTTTTTGGCTATTTTTATTTATATTGTTTTTTTATTATTTTAAAAAGTAAAAACACTTTTATAAAGACTAGAATTATATGTTGTTATTTATATCACGTAAACTAGTTCGGATGCGAAAAAATACAATACCTTTGGGCCAACAAAGTTTCTTTTTATATAAAAAAATCACACGAGATTCAATTACTAAAAACTATTTCCCACCTTTCGAAATATTTACAAAGAAAAAAAAGGGAAACAACCTCTGAAACGTGTTGTTTTATTAAAGAATAACATTTTCAAAAAGATTTATCATTTACAATTACCTTTCTCCTAACTTTAATTTTACGTCATAAAAAAATAAATACCATTTAATTCCTCTATTATAATGTTGACAACTGATTTTGACTCAAAGCAGTGGATCTAAAATTTCAGAATTAAAGACATACAAAATTTATACACATAAACTGAAGAAAGATAAGTACAGGGGAACAAAAAATAAAGGGATCATGACCCCCCCTATTTTCATTGTTTATTCAACTAGTTTTTATTCTGTTAATCATTCTTATTTGAATTTTCGTTATTCGTTTGTAATGAAAAACCTAACTCGAGTTAAATTAAAGACACGATTACTAGAAAATATGTAATTATCAGATATATTTCAGAAAGTTACTAATAATTACATTACATTACATTATTTTTATTAATTAAATTGAACATATAAATATAAATTAAACATTAGTACCACACAAAATATACGTAGTTTTATTGTACACTTAAATTCTGGCCTTATCTATGTTTTAACTATCTTGATGAAACCGTACAACACTAAAAAATTGTGACTACTAGTAACAATATTTTTATGCCAGATATTAATAATATTAAAATACACGCATATACACCACATACTTACAGTATTGATTATCGCATCGCATTATCAATTCTCGATAAGATCTAAGTGGTTCTAGTTGTAAACTGTCGTAAAATACCAGCACATATTCTAGGCGACAAACTAAACATCATTAACACCCAACAAAAGTATACTCAAGTTATACTACGGAGCAAGTTGAAGCGATGTAAATCGAACTTGCATAAAGAATCGAAATTACCCTCGCTATTATATATATCGGAACTGTTGAAATATCAAGTATCAAGCCAGATAGTTGTGACGTATTCATACTTAAATCTGTCAAGTCATTTGATTCATGTCCCAAGGGGCATAAAGTGAGTCGAACTTTTTAATCACTAAGTAATCTTTGGTGAGTACTTGGCTACAAATACGATCGCTTATCATTCTCGGTAGATGGTTCGGTCGTTTTATTGCAGGAACTGTTGTGAATCGTTGCCACTGCAAAATGTGAGACAGGATGATTGCAATTCATGAATAATAATAATGCATAGTAGTGTAACTACAATGAAAGGTTTACGAACAACGGAAAGCGAAAAGAGATCGATCGCTCATTCTCGTTCGTTGTGTCGATGGCCTGGATCGACAACTAAACCTGAACTTTTATCTGATCAACTCGGCAAATCATTATCATATGCCCGGCTTGATAAAGCTACTTAAAGTCACGGTTTTATTAGTCTGTAAGTAAACGTCAATTTAGTTACATTAATGTAGCATTCGACGTTAAATAGACGCTCTTATTCATACCAACATACGGTCTCTAATGCGGTAATCAATATCCGAGATAAATGATCACATGTTTGTAACAGAAAATGTTGTCTGCATATGTCGTCATTCAGATTTGGCGGGCGAGCTCGATTTTTATAAATTGTCCATCGTGTATTGAATTTTCAAAAATAAAAGTCTCTTATCTTGCTACCATTGCATTCAAGATAGAATATGTAAAATTTAAATTTTTGTAGATCAAACATAGTAGTCTTGTTAATATGATCTACAAAAGTTTTAGTCACAGTCATTAATATCTTATAATTCATATTAAATTATACCCATGTTAAAATTAACATATCTTTTCAATTGACAATTGTATCGAATTTTATTAAACTGTACCGTAAACATTTTTCTTCAGATTACAAAATGAATGCTGCTTTGTAATAAAAAGAGGTCAAAATTGAATTCTCGTAATAATAGTATATTTATTTTTTAATAAACATTCATTTTTTAATCCTAGAAACTGTCAAAAGTTAGATAGTTTTCAGTGAACATGAAACACTACACGTGGTGAGAAGCAGGTGGAGGTTGCCGAAAAGCGGATTTTTATACTGTAATTTGAAGAGGAAGTTTCAGAGTGTAAATAGATAAAATTTCTGTTCAATTTCAGTTACTTGTAAAGTTACGTTAATTTCAACGTGGACACAATTTAATGTGAATTATACGGGACTAATGGCTTTGACCAAAAACTTTTGCGCGCTAGTGTACTTCATGTAAAATACATTTATCCACTAAGATTGATTTACGTGATATTGTCATGCGATTTCCATGCAAATTGTTCGTGTAGAAATTGCCATCTTTTTAATGATTTCGCAAACTAACCGACAACAGTAATGACAGATGACAATTGTTTTCCGGTATTGGCATAACAGGAAATCGACATTGATTGACAGGAAAACATGGCGATGTTAACATCTACAGAAACTATGTTAAGGTGAAATGTTCTTCCCTAAGTGAAAAATGTGACGAACCAATTAAGAAAATTAACATGTGTGTTTAAAATACAGTAGTATAGTCGTTTACATGACATTGACGCAAGAGTTCAACTATTGTATTAGCAAACTACATGAATAGTGATATCCTTGTCTTTGGGAGCCATACTGAACAGAGGGGATAATATTGGGACTCTTTTTTAATTGCTGCAACAAACAGTTACAATGGTACTAATTATGAATCATAGTTATCACGAAGTTAACTTATTATTAACATTGGTATTACTAGTTTACTTGCATTATACATCAAAATTTCTGTTAGTTGACGGTAATTTTATATAATCAGATACTACTGTTTGAATGAACATTATTGCAGTTGAACTACGAAGTAGATTAACATAAAACTTAATAGGACGTATTTCCGAGCTTGTGCATTAATTGAGACACAAAGTATGTAGGACGTGATTAATGAGATTGACCTGACTGCATTATTAAGTCTGTGCCATCATTGTTAGAAAAATATTTTTAATAAAGATGTAATTTGTTGTTCGACGTTGGCAAAGTTTAATTGACCTTGTTCAACAATGCTGAATATATCTTGGTACCAATATTATGTCAACGTCGCGTGTCAACAGCGCTTGTCAACACCGTATCGATGATGACAAATTTCACAGTGACGTTGTATGCAAATAAATTTAATTTTACATCTGAAAAAACTGATTATTTTATTTATAAATATGCTGAAATAATTTCAGACCTAATTTCAATTTTTGATAAAGGCAGTTATTTGCAATTTGTGTTCTTTGCAAACTGCCTGCACGAAAATAATTTAAGTTATATAACAAAATCATGTTCCATTAATATTAAAGAAGTGATATATAAATATTCTTATTGTAAACCCTGTTCGACAAAGTTTAAAATTTATTAGTAATATATTTTTTCCTGTTAAAAGGAAATGAAACGTTAACGGAATTAAATCGAAAATAAAGTGTAATGATATGGACAGGAGATATGACAGCGTATAATTGCAGGTCAGCTCACACACGCGACTTTCTACTTGAAGTGTACGTTCGTGAAATATATTGTAATGTAGTAGATAACACTCATAGTCAGACGGATGGACAGAGAATTACTTCTGACTTAATGGGGAACAATTTATGTGCAAAAACTATGCACCGCGTACAAGACGTTGAAATTTAATAATATTACATCTGTTATTAAGGTTCCCATTGTATTATGAAGTAGCAAAATTACTTCAGTTGGATGGCGCTGACGTATTGCCTGATTCTTAAACAATTTCAGAACTTTTTGAAGTGTGTCATAAGGAAAGCGAGTAAATTTTACAATAATTCGAAACTTGAAAATTAACACAAGTGTTTCAAGACAAAATACTATACTCGTCGGCAAATTTCAATCCCATGTTATTGTTGTGGCTTGAATCGGAGATGAGCGGAAAGTCTTTATTAATGTTACTAATTAAATAATTTCCGTTTTGCTAAATGAAATCGGCACATGAATGGTGAGCGTCGAAATTATACATTGAGAGGATAATTTTCAGAAATCGTGATTCATTTGTTTATGACATAACATTTGTTTTTGTCGAACAAATTTTGAAGTTAAGTATAAATTAAAATATAAAACTGAATACACTGTGATTTCTACCAACAAAGCATTCATGAGAATAGAGGTTGAGGTTGTTGCCAAAAGTTCATCGAATCCACGTTGAACTAATAGCAAACTATAAGTTAGTCTGAAATTATAAGAAAAGTGTTGAGTATCTGCCAAGTTTACATTAAAAGCTGACATATTATGTGAGTTACTTTGATTAAAATGCCGAATCAGTAGAAAAATTATTTGCTGGATCAACAACAATTGACTGTTGCTTTCACAAATATAAGCTATTATTGAATGGTAGTTAATATTAACGATTATTATTTGTCGAGTTTTTTTTTTTATTAATTACAATTATAAGTTATACACACTTTACAGCTAAAAAAAAGCGAAACAGATGACGTTTCGGCTGTATAATTTTTAAACATGCTACTAAGTGTATTAATTATTTAAGAACGATCCAGTGATTCGTTCAACATTTTCCTTTAGTTGGTATGTAGCGTGTGCTCATTTTCTCGTATTTGCAATGGTAGGAGAGAATCTTTTGACGCGATTGTTGCCGTTGATGATTCTTCAGTAAATTAAATGCAACATTCATTTTCAAAATCCCGTAGGCAACGATTTAACATCTCGACGGTCTATTTTTGGAACGGACGAAAGTAAAAGTAATACGGGAGTTTCGTTGGACGCCGTTCGACTGATATCCAGTCAACGAACAAGCATATAATAATGAATCAAAAATTAAACGCTATTTACATTGATTTGCAATATGAAATACCGCGTTAGGCACTTAATAATGCATTTGAAACTGTGTAATATTTGAACGAATGCAAAATGGAGGAGTCAAACAGAAGTAAAATAATTTATTTAATATAAAAAAGAACATGAAAGCGTATTATATGAACTATATGAAATATTTATAACTTTACACTATGTAACAATTTGCTATAATTTAATGTAAATAATATATTTATAATCATACACATAACACGTGACAAAAACTTTACCTTCAAAATGTGTTTTAATGTATGCTACAATGATTTTTTGAGTCAATATTCTTGTAAGGAAACGGGCATAATTTTTCAACAGAATATCTCTTGCTAAAAAATCGTACCTTTTTCATTGTAAAAGAACGATTTTGAAATGACACGATTTATTTCGTACAAACCAATTCTACAAAACTGACATTTTGAATGAATTTAAATATTTTTACGAGTTTACATTGTGTTTACGTGTGAAATTATAATTTTTTAATACTCGTATAATTATTGAATTCAAATAATTAATCAATTGAAATTAATACAATATTTAAACTAAATTTGTCGTTATTAGTGTTCAGATAAACAAATGAAATTATTTCCATTAAAATTCGGTCAAGTCTGCAAAGCATCGATATCAACAATTGACATTCCTTATCGTCAATAATCGACTGCTAAAGCTTTTTTTTTAATTTTTCGGTCGATTGCCGTGATTTGATCCAATTATCCGTGGAGTTGAGAAGAAAATTTTGCGCGCTAAGGAATACGAACCACTCGATCTATTCAGTGGAATTTCAATGTATAAGTAAATAAGAAGGCGTTTCTAGTTCTCATTGATTGGAAAACAGCAAGTTTTAGACTGAGCTTTTTATCTCCAATTAAACTGCAAGGAAATCTATCGCTCGGAAAGTTCCGATTTCGACCGTGACTTTCGTGCCACGAGAATATGTCTCCTAGCGAATCCTAGTAGTTTTAAATTTCAATGAAATATTCATGTTGTGGATTCACTTTTTGCCTATACGTGATGCACCGTCGTCGACGGCATAAGTCATGGCAATTTCGCACTTCGCATCGACGCACGAAACATTTGAAGGGGAACTCGCGAAGGCGTTACGAATCATGTGAAGGGTGCTCGAAACATTATATCAAGTTAACTAGATCTTACGGATGAGAGACGTAACATTTTTTGTTATAAGTCGAGTAGAATGATTTAATGATCCCTTAAATTAGTATCGCTGAATCATGCATATATTCACTCTTAAAAATATCCTTTTGGTACTAAAGTTTCCTTTCGATTGAAAAGGATTTTCATCTTAAAATTTTCCCAAAAGGAATCTTTTTCATTCAAAAGGATCCTTTTCATCCAAAAGGAGTTACACAGTCA
>JABFOV010004500.1:0-13822 GCA_022817685.1 Aradophagus sp. ZL-2020 | reverse complement strand
TCTTTGGCAAATTCGACTGGTCATAAATAACGCAGGCGTATCGATTTCATAAATTCGCGATTCTTTCGAGTTCAGTAGGTCTATTTGTAAACGTGTCGATACTCGCGAAAACAACTCGTGGCGAAGATTGATTTTTCGCAAAAAAAAAAAAAAATATATATATATATATATACGACGCCATTTTAATAAGTCGTTTTCGTTAATTTAAATATTTGCATCAAACTTTTGAAAGAAACTCGCGTTTGGAGTAATTGGAACATTTGGTGACGAAAGTGTGAGCTTTAAATTTCGCGGGTTTAATGAATTCCAATTGCAAATTGTACATTGACAAAATTTTCGTCTTATTTTGTTTATAAAAAATGATTTCTTCCTTTCCCTCAGCAAAAAATCAGTTTATGATTAGAGGATTATTCTCATAAAAAGGGGATTAATTTTGTAACAAGTGGAATCCACTTATCGTGAGAGTAATCCACTTGCCATGAACGGAATTTTGTTTGACCCTTTTGTCAGTGCGCTGCTTTGAAATAATGTAAATTAACGGAATTTAGTTAATCGAAAACAAAACGCACCGTTGTACGGATAAGTAATAAAAATCAATTTCGCGCTCGAACCTAGTGTCATTCTTGAATGGAAATTTATTGGCCGCGCCATTCATCATTTATCTCAACACAGGAGCGATAGTGCACGTTTAAACAATTTTATGAATATTCATTACGTCGTGTTGATATTACTTTTTTTTTTTTTTTTTTTGTATAACAGTGTTTGCTTTCGTCGTCTGGTTTTTAAGCTACAATGTTAGTGGCTAACAAAATCTTGAAACAGAATTTTTGATTTTTAATTTTTTTAATAAAAACAAGAAATATACAGAAGGAAATTGCATCTTATTGTAATTTATTAATTATTCATTTTCAAAAGTCCAAAATCCAACGTTGAACGACGATTCTCTTTTGAGTGATTCTTCATGTCGGATTGTCAGAAGTTAGATTCTTCTTGAATTACAAATTCTAATGATGAAATTAAAACTTTTGAAGATGATCCAGCAAATATTTGAAATTGAGCGAACGGTTTGAGCAGTTAACATGGCAATTTCTTGAATGATTGTAGGTTATAAAACTGCTGGAATATTTCTCTCCACCTCACAATTTTGGATAGTTTGAACTTTCAGGCAAAAAGGAAACTTTGGTTATCAAAATGTAAGCAAGATTCTACCAAAATGAGAAAATTATTGAATTATGTTTATTTTGAAAAATAACTAGATTTAACTGTACTATTAAAAAAAAAAAAAACACTAATTTAGTAATAAAGGTATGAATACCAGAGTCGAAGTTTTTAATCTCTCCAGCCTTGTTTCAACCTGTTTTGAACCTACTTTCAACTTCAAAATTAAAGTTTTTGAATAATCCGTACTTATGAGGCTGAAAGGAGGTTAAAATTTCTTTAGCCTCTTTTGAACCTCCTTTTAAATATTATAGTATTTCAATTCGGGTATTCACCTCAACGCATTACCGACTTATTAAAAACGTAAATCTTTTGAAAAATATAAAAATGGATTCATATTTGTTAATAATTGTTTATATTTGTTTACGTTTATAATGTATAAAAAATAAATTTTTTTGAAGGCAATAACCATGTCGGCGAACTAAATTAACCTAACAGAATGAATACTACTAATTATCGTAAAATTAAATAAATGACTTACAAATATTTCTTGTTCTCGTACACATCGGAAAGACCCAAAACGTGCGGATGGTCGATGAGCTTCATGATGGCTATCTCCCGTTCCACCTTCATCAGTACGGATTCTGAGAGTTTCTCGCGGTTTATGATCTTAATAGCCACCTTCTTGCCCTGTACGCAATGGACCCCCAGTTTAACCAGACCTGCAACGGATACAGTAAAATCAGTTGCTTTCATTTGCCTCACGGAGGGTATCTTAAGGGACGTTGAGGGTTGTTTGGTCGTGTGTGTAGGCCAAGAAAGATGCTGACTCATTCCTCTGTCTGCGAATCGTCACCCCAAACGAACCCTACTCAAATCCTGCATTTACTTTTCGTGTTCAACGTCCCTTCTTATTCTCTCTCCTGCTATTTTAATCGTCAAATAAACGTTTCCAAGTATCGAAAACTGTTTAGTGCAAACAAATAATATTTTTTTCTTAAAGTAATATAAAGTCTTAGATAACATAAAAAAAATTACCGACGAAATAGAATTTAGAAAATGTCACACTGGATGATGAAATTTAAATTTTAAAATTAACACCGAAACCATGACAATGGTAAATCATGACAATGAGAATAAGTAAATTTTTTCTTAATTCTTTTCTGATTACGTGCTAAAGAATCCTTTTTTTTATATATAATATGTTACATAACCATTTTCTCGTAATTTTTATTGCCAAGTTTTAGGTTAATTCAATCATATTAACGGTTTTTGTACAAAATATTGTCTTGAATATCAAGTAATAATAAAGAAAAAAATTATCGTTACCGGTATTAATTTAATGTTTTTACCATTCAATAAAAATACCTTAATATCGGTTTTGCAATAATCTTGTGGAATGTTTCGATGTGACATCCTTTCATGTAAAGTAAATATTCGAATCATACCAAAAATTCGATAATCAATATTTTCATATTTAATCAATATTTGTAAAATTTCACACGCGCATTTTTTATTATCGATCGATGGTAATGTAAAATAGACATATTGACTTTTTTATATCGTTATCAACATTAATCTTTTTTTCAATTGCTCGTGACTGCGAAGTGAAATTGAAAACTAAGTGAATTTAAAACTGTCGAAAGGCAGATCGGACTTTAATTATGCGCACACAAAAAGCGTCCTGATGTTACTAGCTTCGCGAATTTTGATACAAAGTTTTACGCTGGAGCTTCTGCAATTTCGTTGAATCAAAATGATTCCAACAAACGTTGCTAATTGTTAAAGACTTGGCAAGAAAGTTTCGTCGAATGATATTCCAAAAATTGCGAAACTTCTTTACAGTACAACTACACGTAAAATTATAGATGACACTAAAAGTAAAGGAAAAAATTGAATAAAAACGAATAGTATTTAAATATGAAGAAAATTACGTTAATTCATGAAGAATTAATACAAAAAAGCATAAAAAAACACCGATTCGACATAAAACTTGTCGGTAAAACGTTCACTAAATTTTAATCTTTATTTGCCAAAAAATTATTAAATATCTTTTTTAAATAATTGAAAATATTTTTCGTTCGGGAAATTTTTAATAATTGTTATTATTTAAAACGCTATTTAATTATCATAATCAAATTATAGCTTCAAACGTTCATAATACTGATTTTTGCTAAATGCAGTAATAAGTGTCAACATTAAGTCAGACTCGTTATCTACATTTATTATGAATCGAATATAATTATCAGAATGATATCGTAAAGTTTAATAAGACATTACAAGCTACTTTGTAGCTCATTTTTTCAAGGCTACTTGGTTTCAAAAGTAAAAGGAAAGTTAATTCTATTAATTCAATACAAACTTTGCGAATATTTTTTTTTAGTGTTACACGTTACTTGTAACGACGTTACTTCCAATGTTTAAGTTTAATATTATACAATTTAACATCGTTAATTTCATTCATTATCTGAAAAATAAACGAAAATAACAATCTCGAAAACAATATCTCAACTTGTGCGACGTTCAAGTTAGTTTTTCGACGCGTATAATTGTCTGAATTACCGGCGCCCAGCTTGCACCGAACATAATTTGTTTCAACTATCCATAACTTCCGGAAATTCTCATAACTCGAGTAACATTCGCCATACTTGTTGCTGAACTTCGATATAAACTTACACTGAACTTATACGAAATGTCAACGAGGCTCGCATTTTTATACTCGCACTTGCACCCGTCAATGTGACGGAGGCTGAAAAAGCCTTTATATGTAACAGGTAATATCGACGCGTGAAATGTAATGATTAGCCCTTATCCTGACAGAAACATGTGACCCATATACGCTAATGGAAATAGATTGTTAAATTGACAAACTTAGATTGCAAATTTAACTACCTCCAAATAGTAGTTATTAACCTTAGTGTTTTATTCTAAATAACCAATTTCGTGGACGTTACGAATGTAACCTTGATTCTGATTGGTTCGGTAGTTAACAATCTAACGATGATTAAATTTATTACTCAAGTTTATAGAAACACATTTAGTAATCGGTGGGAAATTTCTAATTATCTTATACAGTAGAACTGCATTAAATCCATATATTCATCTTCTCTGAGAGTGTTTCCCTTTAGGTTCAGAAAATATACTACTAATGACACAACATTAATTTTATGTTAAAAATATTCCGGTCATTATAATAAGAATCAATTTGTATGTGTAAAACAGTTGTTTTTTGGCATACTTCAATTTCAAAATAAACTGTCCTAAACTTTACGATATTTTTGCAGCAATTAACTCCCTGCCACATTATTTGTTTATTCTTATAATACAATAAAAGTTTAATTTGCTATAAGAAAATATCCACTTAACTTTAAAGACACTCCTCTTTCAATAAGAGGAAGCGTATGCAGAAGATGTTATTCCGATAATAACCGGAATTCCTTTTATCCGAAAATTAAGTGGAAAATCCACGTGTAACAAGAGGAATCCTTTGAAAATTAATTGATTTTTCTAAGAGTGTTCCTTGCACAAATTTAATATTTGTAGAAGAAGAAAAAACATATTTTTAATTTAATTAGTTTATTGTTAACAATATTGATACAATAAAAGTTTTGTTAGTATGACACTTCGCAAAAAAGTTTGTACGATTTGTGTGATATTTTTTATAAAATGAGTAAATGTTGTTCTTTAAAATTTTTTTAACTCGGGTTTACATTCAGATTGCTGTGATATTTCATTAAGTGAACTATTCGCGAGTTTGACAACTAAATCATATATGTCATTATAAACTTGAGAACAAAAAATTATTATATAATTTTATATGAATAAAAAGTAGTGTTTCTGAAACATAATTCGTACATTATCCATGTATCATCCTGACGGAAGGATACAATTTCAGTTTAATCTTTACGACATTTGCTAAAGTATATAAAAACGATTTATTTACTGTTTATATGAGAAATAAAACAAATTTCTCCCCACGCTGCTGTTCGAGCTGCTACTGAAATATTATTTTCTTGTCGGAATGTACAATTTTACTTATGTTGTAGAAAATGCACGATTTTTCTCCGCTAAGAATTTATCGCTAATATTTTCACTCGATAAATTTTCATTTCCTGTTTTACATATAATAACAGTGAATAACTAAATACTCTACTTGTTGTTCTAAACTTAATTTAACGTTAAATTTAAATAAGTGTTTAACGGTTTTTTCATATCGCGTTTCATTTTAATGTACATGTATATCTTTTTCTTAGTTGATCCTAATTACAAGCAACATTATTCAATCGCGACTGTGTTTCCCGTGACCCGGAAGGAATCGTCAAAATCAACTTAATTAATTAAACGTCCCTGTTTTTGTAAGGTGCGAGAGTCATTTTGCACCGAGTGTAAAGTTGTCTACTACAGCTTAATTCAAGCGAAATTCACAAATAAGGTCACGATGAAAGTAGATTCGTTATTCGTTTAAAGAGGCTCTCATTGTCGCAACACTGGGTCAACGCTATTGGTTTTGTACTTCGTTAATGCGCTTTAAAACTTTTCGTCAATTTGTCTTTACTTCAACTTCAAATCAGGATGAAATGTATTTCGCGTAAACGGCGATCTACATTCATGATTTTGTTCACTTATAAAGCATTTGTGTTGCATCTTCATCGATATAACAAGATAATTTTATTACAATCATAAAAAATTTGTAAATGTAAAAAAATAAAATAACTAGATTTAAAAAAAAAGCAATTTTGTTATTGTATTTATCATTCTATTAGATCCAGACAGTAAAAACACGTCAAGTTTTGAAATTATAAGACATAATAAAAAAAATCCAGTTTTTAATGGGTAGATTACTCACACAGTAAACATATTTCACTTAAAATTTATTTTTTTATTACAAGACAAACTTTTTTGGAATAAATACATTTCAAGAGAATATTAGACCGAACAGTTTCAGAAGTTTTTTAAAATATAGATACTACTATAGATACTTTTTTTAAGATTTTATTGTTCAATGAAAAACATTTAAATTCTTACTGAATCAACATTAATGTTAAATATAAAGAAACAGGTCGATTCTCTCTTTAATCTGAAATCTGATATCAAATATTTGACTTTTGAGTTTTATACAATAACTTTCTCGTAGTTTTTGACACAGATGAACTAACCTGAAAAATGTAGGTAAACAAGATGGGAAAGAGATTTTCGTAATATCTGAAAATTCTATCTTCCATATTTAAAAATTAATTTAACAAACTTCCAACGTGTTCTCATTGTTTTTCATTTGTATACATCATTTTCATCTATCTAGCCCTGTCGTGATTTTGGCGTCAAATTCAAAGTTCAAACCTTATCACCAGGTGTGCCATCCTTTTAAGAATGTTCATACAATTTCTGGAAACTTTATTTTCACTTAATTCATTGAAAAGAAGTCATTGATTTTAAGAAAAAATGTAGTTATCAAAATTGTTTAACAAAATTATAGATGCATTGCACCAGTGATCACACCAATAAACGTCTCCGCAAAATTAATTTCTTGATTATTTAAAAAAAAATTTTTAATAAATTTGATAACATTTCATGAATATTAATCTAAAATTTGTATTAAAATAGTATAATAAATTGAAACATTATTTTTCGTTTACGTAGTTTTTATTTCGCACGTGTTAAAGCATTTTTTATCACCGACTTCCCCATATGCAGTAATGTTATTAATCCTGCCCATCCCAAGCCTGTATATCATATTACAATTTCACCTCCATACTTTCACGCGTGATATTTTATACGCTTTTACATCATATCGATCGCCGGTCATTACGGCAAGGTTTTCTAAGGGATATCCCGGTGTCACGCGGAGGGTCGCAACTTTATGATCTTTCTTACTTTCATTTCTCCGACGCGTTTAGGCCAAAGCAGCGGATGACGACGAAAAATTGAAATATTATTCGAGTCATTTAAGCGCTTCTAAAACCGGACGCCCTCAATTATCTTCATATACGCACCAAACAAATATGATCTTTTTAAATTTCTTTTTCTTACACGAAAAGGAAAATCGTCATTGAAACAACAACGAATTCGTATTAGAAGGATTAATCGAAAGTGAATTTCTTTATTGAATTAGGCATCTTTCGTTTTTAGTTCAAGATTGCGTTGTTATTTAAATATTTGGCATTCTGATGCGAATGCGTTGTTGTTTTAATGACGTTTTTTTTCAGAGTGTATTTTTAAATAAAATTTTATTTGGGTTATTCAAACAGCGACACACCCCAGTTATTGATATTGATTAATTTTTTTTTTTAATTTGAATTCAATATTTACTTGATAATAATTTTTCGATATTGCATAGAAAAAAAGTAAATACTGCATGATAATAATTTTGAATTTGTTTACTGATTCCAAATTATATTGTATTAAATTATTATGGAATAATAAATTTTGAAATGTAAATAAAGAGTGTGTAATATCACTTCAGTTACAGTAAAATAGTCTTATGTATTTTTTTTATTTTCCTTTTTTTTTCTCTCAAGAATGGAATTTTTCATGCGGTAAGTATAAGAATATGCTATGCTTGATTTTGTTATAATCTGTACATTTGAAGCTCGATCGAGTAATCGTTTTTTAGATTTACATCACTCGATTTAGTCTTCCGCACCAAAGTTCGATTTTTTATTCTCATGCTACACAATGACACCTCTTGTTACTTGCGTGATAAAACAAATAAACTCGAAAAGAAAGAATAGTTGAATCGAGTTTTACTTGATCGTTTAGTTTAGAACTCAGAAAAATAAAAAAATCGATTTTTAATTTCTTTATCACACTGTAACATCTTTTGTTTGTCACGTGATAAGTGAAAAAAGAAATTTTTTAATTTTTTTTTAAATCGAGATTTTTTGATCACTTATCCGAGGTCAACATTCGATTGAGGTTCACTCCCCTGGTTCAACGATCAGACTGTTTTAGACAAAAAAATTTTAGTCTGATACTGTTTAAAAAATGCAACAGAAAAATTGAGTTCAAACTCAAATTTGATACAATTTATAGTTTAAAGCTGATTTAGTAAAAAATCGTATGAAAAATTAACCTCTAAATTGGTTTGAATGTGTTTGATTTTAAAAATCAAATGCACTTAACAATAAATTGTATAAAAAATTAAATTTAAACTCAATGTTTCTATTGTATTTTTCAGACAATTTCAGACTAAAATTTTTTTTGTCTAAAACTGTTTGATCGTTGAATCAAGATTACTACTGTTTGATAATTCAATATTTTATTCTGCACACGATGATACCTCCCGTTAGTCACGTAATACATACATAAGCGAAGGAACCAGAAAGTTCTTAAATCGAGGTTTGTTAATCACTCTGCCGAGGTAAGCACTCCTCCGAGGTTTAAGTACACAAGAAAAAATGACATTGGTACAATAACGGATTTATTTTAAATCGTCGAATATTAAAACAAAAACTTTTTAATTTTGACCTACCCTCGAAACGTACTTAATCCAATAACGACGTTTCGAGGTGAGATCAAAATTTCATTGTTCTTGTTAGAACTTTTGACGACCTAATATAAATCTGTTCTTGTTCCGTCATTTTTCCCCCATGTACAAAATAAAAATCTTCCTTTCATCAAAATAATCCTAATACAATAAAACAGACTAATTTTACACGGAAAATGAAAACAGGCCGAGTATTTTGGCCTATTTTTGTTCTCAATATAATAATCGAACCTAAAAATTGTGAACGTAAATGACACGAGTAAGAAGGAAACAATTATTGATTTACAAGGTGAGGCTCAGATCAATCAGCAACGTGAAGCGAGCAGCCTTTGTAATCCAATTTGGCGCAGCTGTTGCGGAGCTGCTTGGTCGGCGACGCGAGTACCATCTTCGGCGCTACTTCTCCGGCGGAGATTTTCGAGCGCGCGAAAATCGGACTTTCGCAAACTCGGGTTCCGAGTCGTTGGCACGAATTATTTTAATCGCTCGTCTACAGTTAATTGGATCGAAAATTAGAAAAGCCCGTGAATCATGTCGAAGCAAGGTGCGAGGCCGCTTTCCTTGTAAAATTTGTTATCGGCTGGATGAATCGCTCGTGACGATTTAACCTCCCGCCCGCTGCTTGCATTTTCCCGCACGATCGAATAACTTAAATTGATAAATCGGAGATTATCCGAGCGCGCTAAGTGAATGATATATATGATTGCGCGACAAGTAATTAATTGATATTCCAAATTTCCGCATTGATTTTAACGATTATCACGGTAGTATCTTGATAGTACGTTTTATGTATTGTATCAAAAAAGTCGAAATGTGTTCCTCTTTTAAGTTGGGAAGTGGTTTTCAATACTTAAAAATTAGTATCAAAATGCAAAAAACTTATTTTGAGATGTTTTCAATTAAAACTTTTTTTTTTTTTTAGTGGCTCTCAGATATTACGGACAAGAACTATTCTTTCGCGAGATTTTTATTATTAAATAAACTTAGTAATACTAAATATTATTAATTTAATTAGATTTATTGAACGATTGTATTAAATTAATTTAATTTAATTATAAAGTGAAATTTCTGACTTTTGCAGCCATGGTAATTATGTGTATTACAAATTCGTTTGTTCTTGACGGCAAAAGGAAATTAATTTTTCTTTTCTATTGATTCTAAGCAAATTATAGATCATTAAATTAATAACTAAATTACTTGAATAATTTGATACTTCTTAATATATGTAATTTCATAATGAAAAATTGACCAATACATTTGTTGCATTGTGCTCGCAAAAAATTACTTATCAAAATAGCAAATCGACAATGAAATTGTCTCATTTCATAAACATTTGTGTAAACGATAAAGAAATATCAACGAGTTAAAAATAACACTTTTCATATAACTTCTCCGTCTTGTAAAATAACTTTTCACAATTAAAATAACGAATAAAAAAATAACAAAATAATTATGAACATCGTAATTGCCACAAAAATAGTAATAATTGAATATTAATAATTTTAATTTGTTCTGTAATATTTTTCATCGAAAACATCGTAAAATTTAGTAAAATGGCGTGATGAGCATCACACGTCACACACGAACAATTTAAATGCAACTGGAACGTAGAATTGGATAGTGACAAAAATATTTGGTCGAACGTCCCGCGCGTTAGTACGGTCAGACTTTCAGTAGTACGAGAAGCCTTGCATGTGACGCGTCGACACGTTTGTCGAAGCGCTCTTCAAACTTTCAGATGAATCTATGTCAAACGTCTTGTTCCCGTATTTCAACTGCAAATGCGCCGTATAAATTGTAATCGTTCGTAACATCGTCTCACGAATCAAAATTCAAGCCCGCGTTCCCTTATTTTCTCCTCTTAAATATTCCCCTTCGGTGTTTTCTCAATCGCCTGTTTTATAAATAAGAAAAAAATTAATATGAAATGTGAAAAATTTCTCTTTTCTTCACCGATCTGAAGCGATCTGCACATCAGAAAATATATTTAGTTGATTCAACCAAATCATTTGGCTCAATTTGTTTAGTTACACTTAAATCACCTGTGTAGAGGACAATTTTTTGTGTATATCTGTGTGTACTATTTGACAACCCACTGAGAAAGATTCATTTCGACGTCTAGGATTAAAATATATTATTCTCAGTGTAACGAGCAGCGTCCTCGCACTGATCATTCATATCCGTGCAAGGAAATGGTCCTGGTGTAATAAATTGAAAAATTAAAACTGTACATTTTGAACATGACGTGAATTGCGATTGAATCCAATTTATTCCAGTCGAAATTTTGACGACATTATTGACTTAAATTGTAATTTTTCTTTGGGACTTGATACTAAACCAATTAAATGTAATTCGCTTTTTCCAAATTGGATTTAATTGATCTTCGGCTGCTGAGCTTTCTTTTTACTTGTACAAGATAGGGCCTAAAAGACTATTTCAAACCCTGCTATTTTTCCGCACTAGGATAGAATAGTGTCTTCTTACTCGAAAATAAAACATATTGGTACACTCAGTGAAATCGAAGAAGTTAAATTTGCTAAATATTCAGTTAGTGAAGGTAAGTAACTGAAAAGTCAGATAATATAACTGAAAATTAGTTTATTCAACTAATTTTCAGTTAAATTTACTGATTTCTCCAATTGTACCAACAGAAAATCTGCACTTTTTACCAGGTATCGACTGATGCTGAGTAAAATGTTTCTCAGTGTATTATTCAACCACAACTTGTGATACCAACATATTTTATTATCTCTGAATTTAGAATTGTTTCCCGAAAGGATCAACCACTCAAATACCAAATTCGTTTATTTAAGATTATTTTGTTGACACAACCTTTCCAAGTAAATAAATAATTATTAGATTTTGTCTTTTATAAGCATTTATTGATCTACCACAGACACTCATTTGCTGCTATAGAAATACTTGTGCCTGGCATAGTTATATTTATGTCTCTTGAGGCATATTGTTTAACTGTCTTTATACAGGTAAATTTTATGTCTATGTCAGGCACATATGTACCTATGACATCCGAAAATTTCTTTTCGTGCTGCCTTTAGAACATTTTAGAATTTTAAATTTTAAATGTACGGAATAAAAAACCGTTTCTGAAATTACAATTTAATAAATGTTGGCTTGTAATTGTTAAATCAGTGGTGATTCGTTGTTGATCCAACAAATACTTATAGGTATTTGTTATTCCGAATTGTTATTTGCGAAATCAATGGTATACCATTGATTTCGCAGACCTAAAGAGAAGATTATTTTCAGACTAAGAAAAATGGAGTTTCGAGCTTGATGAGACTCTCGGCTCGAACGAAAAACTGTCAGTCACGTCGTGTTACACTAATTTTACTGTTAAATTTTAAATTACACTTATTAATAAATGGAATTCAAAATCAAAGTATAATAATTATAAAATTATTTCGATTTCAAAGAAGAAACGTGTCGTATATTCAAGTTCAAATTGTACTGTCGTTTCTAAGTCTTTCCTAGCAACGGAGGTTGTCCAAAAAAAAAAATCAATCTAGTATTGTCATTGGCTGAAATTAGTTACGATATGATATCGTAAACAGTTTACTATACGGAATTGTGCACGTTACAATATATGTAGTGACGGTTGCAATATGGTTTTCTCAATGCAGCAACCTTACTCTTTCGGCAGCGCTCAACCAGTACAGTTGTTTGACTTTTGAATTTTGGAGACTATTGTGTGTTTTGTGTGTCTGTATTAATCGAGATTCACAGGACTTGTGCTGGCGTTTCTCTACGACTAATGTCCTGCTTTAGATAATATTGAATCTGAACTAAATTGTAATTTGTCGCTCAAGTTTCCTCGAGTCAGGCTCTTTTAGCCATTTAAATTCGCGTTTGTTATTTCAGTGTTGGTGTCAGTGTTGGTGTTCGCGTTTGGTGTTTCAATGAACAAATCGGTGTTATTTTTATAAATCTGATGTTGAGTTTCATTTGAATAATTTAGAATTTAAAGTTCAAATTTAAATATAACGGGATTATTTTTGTTTAAGAGTTTAATCAAGGTTCAGTAATCTCCGATTTATACTCAAGAGGGAAAACGTTCTGCTCATTTCATAATAAGGAAAATAAAATTCTATGTTGGTAGCTCGAAAGGCTATATAAAATTATTAAATAAAAATATTAAAATCAAACAAAGGAAAAAATCTAAGTATGTGACAGCGGAAATCACGTAATGTAAGGAGCTCATTTACTCTCGTTAAAGGCAGTTGAAAGGAAAGAGAAAAGCGGTCGCTTTAATTGTGAAATAGCGAAAACTTTCGCGAATTCGCTCTCGTTTTCTCGCTCCTTGGCCAAAGTGGAAACTCTCAAGGAA
The DNA here is from genome assembly GCA_022817685.1 of Aradophagus sp. ZL-2020. Taxonomy (NCBI): domain Eukaryota; kingdom Metazoa; phylum Arthropoda; class Insecta; order Hymenoptera; family Scelionidae; genus Aradophagus; species Aradophagus sp. ZL-2020. The sequence goes on along the minus strand of JABFOV010004500.1, from coordinate 836 downwards.
GCTTGCTGCTGGTTTCTCGAATGCGATTCGATGCAAACGATTCGACGAGAATTTATCGATCGAGCGCGTCCGCATGCATGTCAAACGCGTAACGAAATTGCGTCACGCGCGGACTTGAAAATTCTGCGTCAGCGCGAAATAGATGCCGGGAGAGGAGGGAGGTATTTTTCGGCCGCGCGAAACGAAAAGCTGGGGATTTCGAATGAAACGAAGGCCGCGAGTATTAGCAGATATTTCGGCATATCGATTTTTATATCGCTCACAAAGGTCTGCGAATATTCCTAAAACGACAATCGTTGAATTGACATCAATTTAAATTATTTTGCAGTTTAACGATAAATTTCTAAATGTACAGTGCTTTTGAATTAAAGTTAATTTGAGGTTAAGCGTTTGACGTTGTAACCTCAAAATATCATGAATTCTATCATATCCGTTTATTCAATTCGAACCACGGTAAAAAATGAAAAATTAAATTTCAATTCATCTACATATTTTAAAACGTTAAATCAACGTCCAATGAACATCAATAACGATGGATTTCTCCTAAGAGCCAATTTTCCGTATTTCTGTCTCTCTCTTTTTTTATCTCTGCTACTTTCGTTTTTTGTGCTCCCCGTCCCTTTTGAAAAAAAACGAAATGTTAACATGTTTGCATTGGTATTGCGCATCATCTAGCCAATTTAGCGATTGCCTATTAAATGCTCCTTAAGATTACGGCCGTGTGCCGCTGCATTGCGTACACAGAAAATACGACCGTGCGAGCTCGTAAAAGCGGGAACATCAAAACGGGCTTTAATTTTCCGAGTGATTCGTGCTCGTTTCAAAAGCTTATTCAT
>JABFOV010004499.1:0-13823 GCA_022817685.1 Aradophagus sp. ZL-2020 | reverse complement strand
CTATCACAACGCATACCACGCAGTTGTCGCTCGTCCTTGTATCACTTTCTGCATCAATGCGCGCTCGCTGTAGTTGTTCTACGCTGTTTCATGATCCACTTTAACTGCGACCTCTGTTTTTTTTTTTTTTCAAGCGAAAAGAGGAAATCGGGGTTGTGGGAGGGTCCGGGGGGCCGGGGAGGTGTTTAAGGGGCAGCGTCCGGGGTTGTCCCCCCGGGGGTGGGACCCCCCCCCCCCCCGTCCCTCATTCTTCGTTTCATTCCGCGCGCTCGCGCGCGTTTTTTATTATCATGCTTACACGGGGCACACGGTAATTTAGTAACGGCGATTACGCTTAACGAGTGGCGATTGTCTTGGCTGTCGTACTCGTGGCCAAAAGAAACGCATATATGCGCCACGTTTATAAATCATCGGCGATTCAATCGATTAACGGTACGCGGGATTTATCGGCGACGAGTTTCGTTGCACGGACGGCACGGGAGTGAGTCTTCAAGCCGCGCTGGTCTCACCGGGGCAATACGCCCGGACGTGACTCGTAAATAAACGTTCGGGGGATAAATCGGCCTGGCCGAAAGAAGACAAACCGTCGCGAGGCTTATAAATCAGAGGATAAACGCGACGGCGCGCAATGCCGGGCGTAAAAATTCTTACGCGTTGCACCTGATTGCGCGCTTTGTTTACAAACCGGCGGCGGATTAAGGTTTCAACGTCGGATGTTGAAGAAAAATGTTTGCCGTTGGGAAGAAATTGTCGACTTTAAAACGTGGACGATTATGTTAAAGGTAAACGAAGTTGGAAATAAATAAGATAATGCGTACAGGACTTAATGACTGTATTAGGAAGGTTGGATAAATAAATAAAAAATGTAAACGTTGAGGATGAAGTGATGCAAAAAGTGGTGTAAACAAATAGAGTTAACTTTTTATATTGGTATCAAGGTCGTAAAAGAATTAAGCCGAGGATGAACAAAGGTCGTTGGTTGTATCTTGAAGGTGAAATTAGTAAACAAAAAACGTAAGCACAGATAAGATGACATAAACATTGGTAATAAGCAAATGGAGCGTGCTACTTTGTAAAAACAAACGTATCATTTTAAAACACTTTTTTAGTAGCTTATAAAACATTTAGAAGTATTTCGAATTATAATTTATCTCTTCAACGCAGGAAACAAGTAAAAGTATTTTAAAATTTACTACAAATGAATCGCCTGTTTTCGCTGTGTAGTCTCTTTGTTTACCTTTGTTAGTTCTCAAAAAAACAACAGAATATAAAGGTGGTGTAAAGAATGCTTAATGATTGTATCGGAAAGGTCGGATAAATAAACAAGAAATGTAAACATCGAAGATAAGCTGGTGCAAGAAGTGAAAATAAACAAATAAAACCTGCTGGTTGTTTATCTTTGTTTGCTTTCAATGTTTACAATTTTTTGTATCCGGTTTTTATGAAACTGAAGTCCACTACTGCAAATAACGCTGCTACGTGAAACCTGATCATCCTTGAATTTATCTTCGATCTCAATGAGGTCGCGCGAGGAGTTTAGGTAAGACTAGTTGCACGCTTATCGAATCGAACAGTCGTTAAATCTAATTACGGTGGCATAACAAATGGTGTCTTTGGAAAGGAAGAAACAAAATCTTGGGAAATTCAACTGCGCTTATTATATTTTAATGCTACAGTAGTCTATTTCTTTTATTCATTTATATGAAAAAGAATGATAATTGCAATTGATAAAACTTTGAAAGCCGAACTGAACATAATCTTAATTTTTTTTTATTCATTCGAGAAACTATCAATTTTGTAGACTGTGATCTATTTCATTTTGCACCTTCCCAACATTCAATGTCAGAACAATCTGAACTTGATTCCTGAAATCTTTTTTTCTTTTCTTTTTTTTTCAACACCATCCCACGTAGATAGCTGCAGTCGCTGTTGTAACTTCCAAGGTTTCTTTCCAACATGGTAATCGATCCCAAACGAGTCCGTCCGATTTATCTTAGAGACTAATTTTCAAAATTATTTAATTTGATAATTTTCCCAACAACCATACAATGAAATATATAAAAAAAAAGAAACGCACTATTTAAAAATAATAATACACTAAAAAAAAACTACCGTGATGAATAGATTTTCTTACAAACAGCAAAAGATATAATTTTAACCCGGGAGTGGTCGCGCATTTATTGCACCTCTTTGTTTATCAACAAAAACGCCGCTCGTTTATCTTTGTTCGTCGGTCAAAAAGACCATAGCGCGACCACTCCCGGGTCAAATCATCAATTATTTTCAATTTCCATATAAATCAAAAGCGAAAATAAAAGTGTTTCACCAAAGTGAATTGTCGCTTGTAAAAATCTATTCCAAATAATATACTTCGTACTAAGAGTTACTAGGTCTAAACTAATTCCCTCAACAACCTCGTCCTTTCATAGACAAGAATATTGTTTGTCATGTTGTTTTCCTACTTGCAAGGCGCAAACAAATGTACTAAAACATTTTGTCATCTTAATCGGCTCGATTTCACCGTCATCCGCCCGTGACAGACATCGGCTCGTTTCGAGCCGGCGTTCCGTGTAACGCGGCGCTTTGGGATGATTTTCGCGCGCACGCGAGCGCCGCTTTCGAACGGTATTTCGTTATCAGACTCGCCGCGGGAAATAGGAATGAGCTTGGCCGATCCGCTAGCGGCGTATTTTATATTGCAGTCGCTGGCGGAACAAAGTATCGAGGGGATTGAGACTTGACGCCAGATAGCATCGGTCATTTTTGTCGACGAGCGCGCGGCATCTCGGGTGCAGGGTAAAAAAAGCGGGGTAAAAAAGGAACAAAGAGCGCGGCGGCAGCCGGCAGTGGAATCCGGACCATCGTCTTCGCGCCGAGCGAAGCCGGCTCTTATGTAACGCCGCTGTAAAACCGACCGAAGACAAGGCCAAGGTGCCTCGCCGCCATTGTTCCGCGAATCCCGGCTAATGCTTCTAATTCCGCGTCTCTATCGGCCCGCGACGACACGGGTCCGCGGTTTTTGCCGCTGCCGAGCGACTCACTTTCTTCGGGCTTTATCCGGGCTCCGGGAAAAGTGACGTGAGAAGCGAGTTTTTCCTCCAGCGAGTCGTCGTGTATCGCTGGCTTCGGTGTCCGATTTGCCGCGAAACGTGGTAATGGACGAGCTTGTGATTGTATTTGCATCGCGATCAGTCGTGTAATGCATGTGCAGTGGGAAAGGGGAACTGCGGAATTCGCAGCGAGCGTTGCACCGCTGGCCATTTTTGCCAATTCGTTTGCTAAGTGTCGCGTTTTACGTGCTATCGTTCAGTTAAGGACTCAAGAATCGTACTTTTTTGTTCTGCTAAATTTGCGTTAAAGTTTATTTAATTGAATGTAGGTAAAAATATGAATTTGCTGAATATATTTCGACACCCCGGAAGAAAATTATTATTTTTGAACAAATTGTCAAAGACTAGGACATTTCGAACTTTTTTTTTTTAAACACATAAAATTTTGAGATGTCATAGCTTTCGTCTGGAGAGTCGATATATAATATACTGAATATATTTGAAGTATATCTGATATACATATTTATGTTTGTTAGACATTTGCTAAATACATTTGCAATTACTTTAATAGAATGTTTGTATGATCAATAAAAATTCGAATAAATACATTAAACTGAATGTATTTATTCTAAAAACAACTTCATCAATACAAGTTTAAACTAGATCAACGCAACAATTGTTATATCTATTATGTATCTTTTAAAGAAACTAATTTCTTGTTCTGTACGATGCAAGAAATTAGACGCGTGTGTTTTGTTTCTGAACAAAAAAAAAGAAAAGAAAAAAACCAACGGTCTTACAATGTTCGAGCGTGTGAATCGTTTGGCCGTTCATCAAAGAATAATGCGATTCGATTTTGTCGCACAGATTCTAAACACGGCATTGTTAACTTTTCCCTTGACATTTTGCGTTCTTTGACTTTGATCTTGAAAAAATCTGGTTCAAAGTGTCAATGCAGTGCGGGTAAATAATATAACGAGAAAAAGTATAAAACTAAATTAATTAATATATGACTAATTTTAAACGTCTTATAAAACTGTCATTTAACAAATTCTGAAATAAATTTTATATTAAATTTGAAGTAAAGTGTATAAACCTTATGGTATTTCGTAATTATGCTTCCTCAAACCATTGTTTCGCATTCATATTCAACTTAATGAGTATATATATTAAACTGACGGAGATGAAGTTATTTATTGTTACACATAAAATGATATAATCATGGTAAATTGTGAGAACGGTGCACTCACAGATACTTCGAAGGCTTGCGCTTGTACTAGGAAATGTTAATTATTGCGTGCACGTTATTAATATTAATGTTACAATTTTTATATTACGTCTACGCCAATGTCATGCTATTTTTTCCAATTCTTTAATCATCCCTCTTACTTAACGATCGATCGGTATCCTTGCTGCAAAATACAACACTTTAAACTTGATTACATCCATTCTGCTTGGCAGTAGACTTTTAACTACCTTACATTTGAATAATCACGATCGCTATGGAGAAAATAACATTACAGCTTTAACAGTAGAAAATCAAGTAAAGTAATTTAAATAGTGGTTTCTTTGCATTATACATCTGCAATTTGACGAAATGAATGGCCAGAAAACATTGTAAAGCAATAACACCTGTTAGAAATTACCATTCATCATTTTTTCTGCACGAATTACCGTCAGATACTACATACGACGTATTAATTACGCGTGCATTAAGCTTTTTGCTTTATTCGTGTCAATAAATCTTGATATTAATGTCGATACATCTCGAAATAAAATTCGAAACATCATAGCGTGCATTCATTTTGCTTAATCAATGCGAGCTTCTTTTTTTCGCTACCGACGCAGGTGCCTTAAAAGCAATTATGTAATTCATAAAACTGACAATTAAATGTGATATTGTTATTACAGAAACCGCGGGTATTCATTGAAACGAAATTTTAAAAACCTTAGCCAGCGCGAGAACCAGATTTTCCAGTGTAACAATGTCGATCGAGTTTAATTGAAACCACAAGAAGCTGGATTCGAAACATTGCATTCACACCTCGAATAATTGATACGAAAACCTGAAATTCTGCTTTCGCGGCATTAATCTCCCGCGGAATTTGTATTTCGAGTTAATCAAATAACGACAGCCGTATTTTATAACAATTAGAATTAATGCCGACGCTTATTGAATGTTGATGCGAAACATATATAAGCATGGCTCCGGAACCGTCTAGAACTAGCTCAACCAATTCAAAAGGGTTCACAGTTGTCTGTTTAAGTAAAACAAATATAGTTGAATTACTCTGAGAAAGAACGTTAACTGCTACAATTTTTTCTTTATAGTTTAAGAAGGTAAAATTAATTTTTTACAAACTGTAAGAAAAGCAGTTTGCAGTTTCAGTTGCATCATCTGTTATTTATTTTTCCGAAATACTTCTTTGCGGTCACTCATTCATTTGTAGATTTGCGTTGAAAATTACTTGATTCGGCGCATTGTTCTTTATATATATTTACATATTGCAACGTGTCTGTCAAATAATACTTCTTCGAATGATGTGTAATGATTTTATTAGCTGTTCTTAAACAATTACAATTTATTCTTTATGCAACTATTCGCCATTAATTGTTGATACGAAAATATTACAAAAAGATATTCATAGATTCGCAAACTTTATGCGAACAAGAGTATCTTTATATATTTCTAAACCATCTTTTTTTTAAAAAAAAAAAAAAGAATAAACAACCATAGATTCACCCGCTCGTATTCACCGGCGACAATCCGAAATGGAAAACCGCGATCTCCGGCGTGCGAGAGGAACGGCTCGTGGAAACAAAAGCCCGGCACGGCCGTTAACCGATTATTTACAGGGCGTCGCGACAGATAGATAGCGACATTCGCCAATGAACTTACTTGATAAGGGTACGAGCCTGGCCTGTAGAAGCTGCTCGTGGTCAAAGCCGGATGGCTCTTGCTACTTCCGCACATGGATGCCATCTCGCAGAAAATCTGGCCGCTCTTTTCGTGCCGCTTATTCCGCGTGCGATTCAGTGACTTCGCAACCACTGATTCACATCGCCGATCGCGCTCGCACTACAATCACGCCGCGCCTCGATCATCGGACGAATCGCTCGCGTGAATTCGCCAAGGCCGATCGGGCTTGACCCCGTGAAAACGCGTGTCACATTTACCCACGAAAACCGCCGACTAAAATACTGACCGCCACTTCGAACGATTACGAAAAATCGGCAAAGTCGCCAAGATCGGCGAGAATCCCCTTTTGACAGTACCGCTTCTTGTATTCAGATCGTTGATCACACTTTCATTAAGTCTTTTATTCTCGACTGATCATTTATACTTATATTTCAATCGACGATTCTACACCGATCGTACAAAATTTGACGATTATGATCGGCTTTCCCGAACAATGTCTTCTTTCGACGGCACCGATTCTTGGTTTTGAAAAGGCCGATCTCACTTTCGTTAAAACGTATCCTCAACCGATTGTTTATTAATTCAATTTCGATGACCAATTTTTATTGGTAGCGAATGATTTGACGTTTGGGATCGGTATAACGTGCGAGTCGAGAATCGAAATGTATTGAGGCACACGCTCGGTTGCGAGCGTGCGAGGAGTTGCGCGCGTCCTTCCTTTGGGACGGTTGGCCACCGACTGACAACCCGGGGATCGGGATCTTCGCACACCGGTATTCTTCATCTTCATTCTTCGGCGTGCCAGGTCTTGCCACGCCGTTGCCTTCCTCCCTACGTAGTGTTCCAGCTAACTCGTTTTCTATGCCGCGACACAAGCCAATGCTATCGGCTTTTTAGCCTTACCTCGGCCACACTTCGGCCAGATTCAAGTACATGCAAGTCGAAGCGCCGATTTATCGGCACTGTGCCGAGACGCTTTTTGCCGCGCTCAATGAAAATTTTAAATCGAGGCATTGTTGGCGCTTGATTGAAGATTTTCTCGATTGATTGGTCATTGTGAAACGCAAGGTGGAAATTAAAAGAGAATTGTAGTTGAAGAAAATATAATATTAAAACAAGTAAATAAAGGTATTAAAAAAGTTTTGAAAACTAAAGAAAAATTGTATACTTTTTAAAAAAAAGAGTTCACTTGACATAGTTAATTTTAATATCTTTAGTAGTATAGCAAGAAAATTGCATCGTATATTTACATTAATTACAATCTTAAAAATATTTTACATCATTATACATGCTAAAATATTTAATAATTTACAGAAATAAATTTATTACAAATTGTTGTTTAAACATACCTCTTTGAGTATTGAATAGTAACTGAAAGGTGGAATCATAAAACAAAATGGCAAAATTTTTTTTATTACAATGAGAATTGCGTACCCTTACAGAAGTTTAATAATATCCATAAATTTTCTGTCCAATTAAACAATCCCTTTGGGATTTCCAATTTTAATAAATTTGACGGTGAATTATAGCCTACGATTTTTAAATGCTGGTAAATTTATCGGCAAATAATTTTCTCTCGCAGAGACCATTATCCCGAGTTAGCAACTTCACACTATAAACCACGTCTTTGTCTCTTCTTTACACATTGTTATGCTAAAACCATTTGTGTAATCACAATCGTCTACAAGTATTTACATTCAACATAGTTTCAGGTAAAGACGACATAGGTCAAAGTAATCTGACGCATGATGTAATTTAACGAGTCTTTAAAAAATATTCAAATTTGGGTGCGGTGATTACTTAGTGAAATTGATTGCAAGAAAGGTATTACTTACACAGTTTCGACACGCAACAAATTTTAATTTAAAAGAAAATATTGAAAATTGTCAATTGTTCAAAAATACACTTCCCTTTTGTCATTTACGTGACAAAATTAAAATGTTTTAATTAATGAAAAAATGATGAAAATCAAATATTCTAAAGTGTAACATCTGATTAAATAATTTTAATTGTTCGCAATTGTATGAAACTTCCATGAATTTATTTATGACAATTGCAATTTTAGAGCAACAAATTCAAGTCCCAATTACAAAAACTAATGATCCAGTTAAAAACAATGAATTACTTATTCAAAAAGAATAATTGACAGTACACGTTACGTTTCATGAACAAAACTTGTTCACTAATTGAAACGAGCGTTCAACGCATCGGTTAATGATTTTCAACCTTTTATGATGCAGAAAATGAAATGTGAAAATTGAAATGCACTTGGACTTAAGAGCAACTCCTCTTAGTCATTCACGAATTCTGAGCTGACGTTGCGTAATTTTATGTCCGTTTACGTTGCCTCGGCTGTGAAAAGCGCTCTTATGAAATATCGAATATATAACGGTGTATTTTGGATCAGGAGCCCGAAATATAAAAAGATCCGCGTGCCTAACGGTGCCTTCGGAAATTATGTGAATAACATTTTCTACGCCAACAAATCGTAAACACAAATTTCATCCAGCTTGAACGAATCTTCGATTACAGTTTCAATCAAAAATACGCGTAATGCCATTATTTTCTTATTTTTCTCTTTTTTTTTTCTTGTTTTTGTCACATTATCGGGAGACAGAAAAAAACCATTACGAACGATAAAAGCATTTGTTCTGTAAGAGAAAAAAAACTGTATGTATAAAGCCGTTTTCTATTTTTCCCGGATGATGATGTGCAGTAAACGGCAGATAAATTCTTGAGCACGGAGAAGAAAAGTGGCTGGGCGGTAAAGTCATAACAAAACGCACGAAAACTATAACTTATAGATAACAGTACTCGGTGGAAGTGTTCGTGCATAACAGCGCCAGGCCATCAAAAATAATTATTGTTCCACATAATTTTCTTAATACAATACCATTAACAAATATTTTACCGTCTTTTATTTTTCAACACTTTTTCCCATTGATTCTGCGGTACCGTTTGTTTAAATGACCACTTTGAGTCAGTACATTTTTCAATGATACTTTCATTATTTATGGGAAATTTTTCGTTAAAAGTGATCTTGATTCGTACTTAAATATAAGGTAATTGGAAATTTTGTAAACTTACACTAATATTAATGGTCTAAAAACAAATTAATGGTCTAAAAATAAAAGATATAAAATAATTATGTAAATGATTATTCAATAAGATAAAATTGAATTAATAAATGGCAAACTGTAAAGCTTATCGAAATATGTCAATGTTTTTGAAGCAGTATAGCAACCCGTTACTTTTGTCTAATGACGAGAGCACGACAATTTTCTCACAGCATATTTTTTTTTCTTCCTCAAAAGACGCACTTTTAACACAATTACAGTGCACCATCACAATGGAGGCAGCCTGTTAATTCAGACCATTATTCGCTTGCAATCACGTTATGACAATTTTTAATACATTACGATTCACCATTTTCAAGCAAATGTTTATATTTAATTTTACCATAACGGTCAAGTAATAACCGTCGCATCATTTTACAAAACAATTTCGGATCTTGACACAGTTTTCCGGAAGACTTTTCTCCGGGATTTCTGGCTCTTTTGTTACAGTTATTATGTACGGTAACGTTATAACATTTCGAAACCTACTTCCGACTTTTAGAAACATTGCATTTTCTTTTTAATTTTTCTGCATAAGTAACATTTGTCTTTTAGTGTTTTACATTTTTGTTAATTTTTTATTAATTTACATAAACTGAGGATAAATTATTTCTGTATTGAAATTTGCAATAAACTCTGGCAATTCAACCGCATAATTTCTATTTTAAATAAAGTATCATAAATACTTGATAAAATGTACTGAAAAATTAAATATAAATTCTAAATTTAATTTGATGCAAAGGACAAGACTAGAATATTAATATTTGTTTGTCGGAATATCGATTATTTACCAGAAAATTTTTCCAGGTTTTCTCTGTAAATACAATGTAAATACAGGACAGTTTTACTTTTGCATCGAACGAATAATAACAATGATCGAACGTAACATCAATATATCAATAAGAAATTCACGCTAAAGCGCCAGCTAATCAGGCCACTGTGTCAATAACGATAGTGGCTTTTTACATCATAACAACGCATTGTTACTCATCGCTTAGTCGAGAATAAAATATTATTTCTTGCATAATCGAGCAATGCCGGATTGTTATTACCACTTCCACCTTTAACACAGTCACTGTAAAATCTCGATCGGTGGAAATTGCCGGAAAAAAAATTGTTTGCTTTACAAGCGAACAATCTGTTCGTCACGATGGTTCGTTTCATTTTCTAGGTCGCACATCAACGCAACAACGTATTAATTTAATAAAATAATTGTTTGCGCATCCTTTGTATTAATCATCTCATTCGACAAGAATTTTTTACGTCCATTCTCTATACTTATTCAATTAACAGATAATTTACATAATGAAAACATACGCAGAAAAATAATACATTCAATTTTTGCATCTAGTTTAGGAAAATACGGTTATATGTAACGGATATATTTTTAATTTTAGTATACAAAATTTTCAACGAAAACTTAAAAAGCTTGCTATTTTCCCGTAAATTTAGTTGAAAAAATTCGCGTGCCAGATTGTAAAATGTTTTATTCCTAACATAAAGTCGCCTTTTTTTAACCTAGAAGTGAAATTTCAATATATACTTTTTCTCTGTGTAGTCCAGAATATATATACATTTAACACAATAAACTAGTATTCATACAATATATGCATAATTCACATACTAAACATAGTCACAAAAAGATATATCGACTAAAGAAAAATTTCTTGGTCATAACATTCTATCTTGATTTATTGTCTATAAAAAAAAGGTGTTGGACCAAGAAATAAAAATATCTTGAAAGTAATTTATCTTGACGAAAAAGATTCAAAATGTTCACTGAAGAAAAATTATATTTGACAGAAATATTGGGTTTTGAATGAAGCAAATAACAGCAAGACCTTGCGATTTGTCAATGGAGAATATTTTCTTTGCGAGTACACGCGTTTCACATAACGAACATGCATATCTAACGCATTCACACATATATTCGAAAACACAATTTTTTCAATGAGCATCAACGATTCTTTTCACCTGTAATCAAAGCGAAAATACTAAACGAGCGGGAATTATTCATTGCGCGTTTGTGACTTTGATTATACAATTATTTATGGCAATGTTAACGCGGCTCTGGACCCTTTTTTTCCACGCGCATATAAACAACTCATTTTTCGTCAATAATGACTGGATAATTTATGCAAAACCGTATAAAACATGCGATATTTTTTTGAAGCTACCGAACTGTAGTGAGACCAGGCGCTGCTTAATATGCGCGATCCCCAACTGAAGATAACAAAATCATCGCTTGAGAACCCGAGCGTGCTAGATTCAAAACTTGACATTTCCCACAGTGCATCGTGGACCTAATAATTCCCCTTGGCCTCTCGCCCCACGCCCCGCCTGATATAATTTCGCGATCGTTAAAAACATTATTCAACGGATTACGGCACTTGCGATCAGCTCCGAGCACACAATCTACTTGTCTTCGTTCGGCACGCTTACGTCGCCAGGGCGCAACGACAACGCCAAATTATCCTGACTTTTCTCGTAATTTTCAGCTGCGTTTCGATTGACAGGGAAATTCCACAGGTCATGTAACATTGTTCCGACCGGGGTAACGTTTCGATCGGGTCTCGATGAAATTTCGCAATCAGTTTTTCACATCGGTGGGAGGTTGGAAATTTGCAGGTAGACAGGTTTTTTTATTTACTGATAAGCTTTCGAGATGAAATTGTATGTGTACATCGCCATGGTCTGGGACAAAAATCCTTCATTCAATGACAAATCAATTAAGATAATTGAAAAAAAACTTTTTTCTCTTAACGACATTGTAGTTGAAAAAAATTCACAGATAAAAATCTTTATATAATAACTCGAATTTACTAGTATAACAACGTTTTTATTTGTTCCGACAACTTTTTCATTTCAATTATACGAATGGAATAATTGTTGAGCCGAGTAGAATATGTTAGTGTTCGACTTATAAAAAAATGATAAAAAATATTTGGTACGGCGATTTTTTTCACCCTGCAGATATTTTAATTTAAGGCATTTTTTGCTTACGTTTTTGAGATGAAACATTTTTAACCACTTTAGTTAATAAGTTCAATCATAACTGTCTTAAATTTATGCTTTGCATCTAAATAAAGACATTTATTTTTTACTACTTCTTTTAAACAATATCATTGCCATAATATACATTATTAAATCAAGAGAATTAGGATTTTTTCTTGCTAACTCAAGATGTTATTGTTTTAACATTTAGCATTGTTGAGAGATTTGAGGTCTTACGAATAAAAAGTCAACTTACAGCGTCATCCACCAATTTTATTCACCCTCGAACACAGTACCTGCAAACTATTTTAAAAAATGCGAATCACTTCCATTCCGTGGAATCAATGAAGGAACCGTTGGAAACTCCATGATTTTGATTTCATATATAAAAAAAATTGCCGTTATCGCAAAATTCCGAAGCAACTCTTTCCATTCGCGTGCAGTAAATTTCATTTGCCAGCCTTTTTACGCAACTTTTTCCGCATAATCGTTTCCTTCTCCGTCTGGCCATCAGTTCCGTATTTGTGCGAGTGGCAAAAATTGTACAGCGCCACAACAAATGCAATTAAAGTACAATTGACGGCGGATTTATCGCAGAAAAAAAAGAACCGCGCGGTTCGCTGCACGTGGTCGCGGGACCGCGCGCAAAAACACGCCCTCTGGCTTCTGCAGCCGTTTGTTATTCATGCAATGGTACTCGATTTCGCGATACTGTCCCTGCGCACGTCGATCAATATCGGCCATCACTTTTTCGAGCCGGGCCTTATCCCCGTCCGGAGCCCGTTTTCGGCCTCTTCGCTCGCGGCTCGACGACTTTAGAAACATGCAGCGAGAAGTTACCCAAGATAATCATAATAACAGCAGGCCGTGCGATGAATTAAACGGACGACGTTTGAAGTTGGCGCACAACGCATCGGCCCGACATGTCGAGTTAAATTGACAAGCAACAAGTTGAACAAAGAACCATCGAAAAGTCCCTTTTTTCGCCTGACGCGAAATTAATCGATTAATTGAAATCAGACTCTTGTAATTAATGAATCTTGGCATGTATTTGTAAAATATACTCAAAACTTATAAATCGTTTTAAAAATTTTAACTAGTCAATTTCACTATTTGCTTTCTAAGTAAAATGTAGTACATTAAAAAAAATGTTCTATCAAATGCAGTTGCAGTTTAATACATTTTGCGTGTATTTTTTTTTTTTTTTTTTGAGGTTTTAAGATTTTTCCTAAATGTCAAATTACTAAACAAATCTTTGCCAAAAAAGTCCTTTAAAAGTCCTTTAATTGAAATTATAATTTTGTCTAGTGTAATAAAAATTATCGTTCAAATGACAAGATACACAAAGTAGCGAAATTGAGTTACAGTTTCTCAATGTTACAATCCTCGTGATAAAAATCTTCTATTAAAATTCAAATTATAAACCTTTTTACTCGAATTTATCTCGAATCGCCGCGGATGGGAAACAGTCGGCAGTGAAAAAGTTCTATGCAAAGTGCGGGACTGCTTGCAATTTGGCTGTCCTCGAGTTTATTATACACTACGGCCGCTTAAGCAAAGCGTTTTTTCGCAACGCTCGCGACTGCGGCTTCTTCGAACGGATCCGCGAGGTTTCATCAAACTCTTCCTTTCTTCTTCCAAAGCTCCTTGTTATGGTGCGCGGTAAAAGGCCCCTCGCGAATTCCGCGCGGCGTTCCGCCCCGTTTTTCCCATCATAATGCCAAAACCACTTTTGCCCTGCTC
>JABFOV010004498.1:0-13824 GCA_022817685.1 Aradophagus sp. ZL-2020 | reverse complement strand
CCAGATGTCACACCACTGCGTGTTCTCACTAACGTACTTGTGCTTAGATTAGATATGAAGAGAGAGATTTTTTTTTTTTAAAAATACAAACGGCATTCTAGATTTTATGTTGTTTTTTTGGTTTAGAGATGGGGAGAAGGGGGAGGGAGGGGGGGGGGGGGGTCCGAGGAAAAGGGGAAAAAGAAGTAAAAAGGGGGGAGTAAAAAAATTTAAAAAAGTAAAAAAATAATAAAAATTAACACCTTTTTTTTTTTTTTTTTCTTCTTGAAAAATCAATTATATTTGTTTTATCTCTAGTATTTTTTATTTGTAAATTTTAATTAGCTGTATTTATTTTCCAAAAATGTGAAGTATAATTTTAATTTCTTTTGTTTATAAGAACACGAAAAATTAATCGCAAAAAGGGCGCTGAACTAATGCGAATGGGAAACACTGCAGAAGGTAGAAATTTGTTGAGACGTTCGTTAGATATAACGCATAAGATGGCATTGGAATTAATTAAAGAATGCCAGCAAATAAACGTTGATTGTATTGTTGCTCCTTATGAAGCTGATGCTCAACTTGCATATTTAAATATATCAGGAATCGCTGATGTTGTTATTACAGAAGATAGTGACTTAACTCTATTTGGTTGCAAAAAGGTTAAACATTATTTTTAAAACTTGGTATCGTATTAAAATGTAACATTTTTAAACTTGTGTGATAAAGTTTACTTTTCTACTCTGTTACTATAAATCATTTAGAGTTTAACATGTGGAACCACCTGTTAATCAATATATTATTTCACAACTTTATTTCACTACTTAACAATAGTTATGATTATATGATAATTTGATCAAAATAATTCTTGAAAATTACTTTTGTAATGTTTTTCAGGTGTTTTTCAAAATGGATTTGAATGGAAATGGTGTTTTAGTAGAACAAGAAAGACTTCACATAGCTATGGGTATTCAACCTGAACATTTTAATATGGACATGTTTCGATACATGTGTATTTTATCAGGATGTGATTATTTAGCATCACTGCCTGGAATAGGACTTATGAAAGCATGCAAATTCGTCAAAAAGCTCTCTGACTGTGATATTATAAAAGTAAATATGCATTTATTTTTATTTCTAAATGATAATTAAAAAAATAAAGTATAACTTTTAAGAAAATATAATGCAAACATGAATAAAATTGAAATTACATTTTATTTTTTAATTGTTTAACGTTTCAAAATATTTTCAGGCTCTTCCTCGTATAGGTGCATATCTCAATATGAAATCTTTAGTTGTTACAAAAGAATATATAGACTCTTTTCTGAAAGCTGATATTACTTTCAAACATCAGTTAGTGTACTGTCCTCTTCAAAGAAAGCAAGTTCGTCTTTATCCTGTAAGCAGTTCAATAACTCAGGATCAGCTTAAATTCGCAGGCGAAGAAATAAAAGATGAACATTTAGCTTGGCAAATTGCTCTTGGAAACAACGATCCCTTCACATTTGAAAAACTCCATGACTTTGATCCAGACGTTGTGGTAAATTTGTTTATAAAGATTCAATATTATGTTAATCGTAAAAAAGAAAAATTACGTCTTCATCTATATCATTTCATATTTATGCTGAATTAAATATAATATATAATTATTCTCATTACAGAATAATGCAAAACAGAAAACTTCTTCTTGGGTGAAATCGCCAAACTCGTCTCATAAAAGCATCTGGTCTAAATCTTTTGATATTAATGCTAGACAAGTTACCAACCAACAAACCAGCAAAAATAAGATATTGCAAATACCCAATTCCACCGGTAGCGTTGCAGTTTTAAAATCAAACATCATGAAAATTCCCATTAAACGTTCCTATGAAGAAGATGATGAAATATCTGATAAAGAATTCCTACAGATGTACAATATAGGAACATCTGAAGAAAAAAAAACTGGAACGCTGAATTCCAGTATCACTGAAGATAAATCTTCCAGTTCAAAGGAACAAACATCTCCAATAGTCAGTCGAGGTCGGGTGAATCCATTTAAAAAGCAGAACGAAGAATCTCCCAATTACTTGAATCGAGGAAGAAAAAAATGTATGCTACGTTTCAAACCAACAATTATTGACGATGCTGTAATCACCCAGAGCAAATTTTTTGCATCGATTGGTGAAACAAAAAATGAGAAGGCCGATCAGGTTCATTTGGATAAGAACGAAAGTAATGGTGTAAATTCAGAGAAAAAGATGATCGTTGATGATGAAAAATTGGAGAGTAGTGCAGAAAGAGAATCTCAAAAGGAGAATTGTGAAGGCACAATGTATGTAGATCAAAATGCCACTTCAATGGACAGTGAGAAAAAAGAGTCTCAAGAGGATAATTCAACAGACGCAATGCGTGTAGATCTTAATAACTGTTCAATGGATGTTAGTTATTCTGATTCTATTGATCTTTTGAATGTTCATGATAGCGATCTAAACAATAAAAAATCATGGAATTTTAATAACGCTAATCCAGAAAAATATGATGAGGATGAGTATTTTTCAACAGAAGAGATTCTTCCACAATCGAATTTTTTTCAATGGACAAACTCAAAGACAAATGTACAGAGAGTAGCAAATTCTAATGACAAATCGCAGCGTCTCAAAAAAAGACTTGTTAGTATCTTTGTTGCAATTAAAATTGTTTTATGTATAATCATATGCTTATATGTTATTTTTTTTAGAGTATAAGTAAACAATCTTCAACAAAAAAAATTGCAAAAAAAGTTGAACCTATGCCAGGACAAAGTCTGTTGAACCAATTTGGGTTTAAAAAAAGGTATCAAAATTACATGTGTGTAAATTCTTAATTCAGTTCTTAATTCTATATACATAATATAATTGTACTTTTTTAGGACTGTGATCAAATACTGAAACAAAGTGACCTTTATAACTCATTTAAAAAATATAATGAAAATATTATATTTTCAATTCACGACTGCTAAACAAATTTTGTTATGTTTATACATACCTATAACATGTGCATTGTGTTTAATAGCATTATGTATACGATTTACAAAACGACTATTTAAGTTTACAGAAAAATTGAAATATTATACCGATAAAAATTTATTTTTATAGTAGTAGTCATGTTATCGCTGTATATTCATTTTTTCATATAAAATTCTATAGTGCATTTATATCTTAATCTAAAAGTATTTTTGTAATTTCACATTTCTATTCTCAAAGAATGGGTGATATGTAATAATAAGAGAATGAGATAGATTTTTTTTCTTTCTTGAAATGTATTTGAATACAAACTACAGTTTAACTTAAATTAATAAAGCATTTAGAAAATAGTTATATAGAAGTTTCAATGGCTCCATTATTCGACTCATACATATTATTGTCTTTATATAACTTCAATTACATTGTATTATAAATCTTGCTATTTTTATAAAACATTTATACATCACATGCAGACCTTTCTTTGTATAAGTTTATATCAAAACAAGCCATTAGGTACTAGTAGCATTAGGTTTATGTATACTTAATTAGATTTACACACTAAACCTCTGTAGGTTGATAAAATTTTGAGATCATAGATTAATATCAGCACAAAAACAAACCTAATGTTGATGTATATGTTTCCATATGATTTTTTTATAAAATCCGCTAAAATTATATCTGGTTTTAATAACATTTTTCAATTTAATGTATTAATATGCATGTATATTCTATGTATTTCTATGTCCCTTTTTCCAGTTTTTTTTGTATGTATTTCTAATAGATTTTTTCGATAGGGATATGTACACTTTATGCGTAGTCTGGTAGTAGCTTCCTAAGCACTTTGCGTTCAGAAACATTCAAATGCTGAATGAAAACTGAAAAATTATAATGTTTTGAGAAGTTTTGCAAAAAGTCTCTTAAATATTGACTTAAGTTCAACTGGTATATTGAATCCTGTAATAATTCAGGATTATCATCCTCATCATTTTCATCTTCTTCAAAACCTGGAATTAAAATTATAAATTTCATTATTTGTTTTCAATAATTATGGTACCTGCAGATAGTGGAGATGGACTTGCAGATAAAAAAATTAATAAAGTAGAAAATTACCTAAATACGAAGTGTAAGTTCCACAATCGATTTCTTCATCTTCTTCATCCTCCGAATCATCCTATAAAAAGTAAAATAGATTTTTATATCTTGAAACACAGTTAACTCTTTGAAGCATGTATATTTAGATATGTAATGTTTTCAAATAAATAATACAACATACTTCAATATTTTCTGTATCTTCTAAATCTACTGCAATTTCATTTATAATTAATTTAAAAATTTTAACGAGAACAGTGACACTAGTCCACATATAAGGCTGCGATTGTGCCTTACTTCTTGTTCGCATGCCTTCAGTTTCTGAAAAAGAATAACAAAAATAACAACAAATAACTTTTATTTTAAATATGAAAAGTATGGAGTAAAATTAAAAAGTTAAATGTACCAGTTTGAATAATTTCTTCTTTAACAGTAATTTGATTCAACCTGGAATCATCTTGAGTAACACCATATTCAAGTAATTTGCAAAGAGCGACAAACGTTATTTTTCTATCATATCTTCCAAAGAAGACGTGTTGTCGATTGACCCATTCGGTCAAAACAAAATGCAAGGCACTTTCACCAGTCGGACCTGGTACCGTTGACAAAAAATTTAAAGCTGCATCAAACTCCGTATTAATTAAATAAGCAAAGACTATGATTAAACTTTGCATAACAGTTAATGTTTCCGTTCTTTGCATTTTACTTAAAACCCCTTTTAACAGTAGATCTAAATTTTCGCCCAAAGCATTTCCAAGTTTACGGATCAAAGTTATAAGCAGCGAACCAACAAATGTGGCGGTAAACTCGCTCGACTGAAAATAAGTTAAAAGGATGAATTAAATAAACATCCATTTGTAAACATTCCACATGAATTTTTTTTTAATTTTACATACCTGTGGATTCAAAAGGTGAGCAACGATTTGTAATATATATTGCAAGCCAGTATGACCATCGCTATCTCTGTGTTCTGTGATTTGCTGAGGTGCCACAGAGATATATGTTTTAATTAATTCTCCGCCACTTTGCAAAATACTATTATCGTCAGATTTCAAAATACAGTGACAAGCAGCAGGAAACGCTGTATTGACTAAAAGGTTGCTCAGTGGTACTGGAGAATATCGAACTAAAACGTTTAAAGTATCCAAGGCATCAGCACGGCACTCCTCTGCAAAAATGTTTTGTTTATTATATTTATAGAAGTACGTAAATCTTAATATCAAACCTTTCTTTGTATTTATCATAAATCTCCAAAGTATGTTTTTAAGTAAAAATAAATAGAAAATCTTAAAACAATTTTTTGAGGTGGTATAAGAATGTCAAGAAATCGAAAAAAAAGAAAAACAAACAAAAAACGAAGAAGAAAAAGAAAAAAGAGATTGTTCCTGATATAAAATTGTTTCTTATATTAAAATACCAGTATTTGATTTATCTTGTTGATCAGCGTTAATCATGCTGACTAATGTTGGTACCAATCTAGTATGCAGAGAATCAACACAACTTGGATTTTTGGCTAATCCTTTGAATATTGATTGACAAATATCCACAAGGAATTGATCTCTGAGAAACTTTGTAAGTACGGCGATGGTCAATGGACATATTTTGTTCTCTATCGATGCAGTAAAATCATTGTCCAACTAAAAACGAAGAATTTTAATCTTCATGTTTAAATCATTATATAAAATAATTTGTATACAATAAGTAGTTACCAAAATTAGCAACGAAAATGTTTCCATAACCAACGAAAGCACTTCTTTTGAAATTTGGCTAGCCAGTGTGAACATGCCTTCGAATATGGTTGGTAAATGAGACTTTAGTATAGTTTTCACTTCAACATTTGCATCTTGAGCAACAGCTATTGAACAGAAGGAATATACGGTTTTAACAGCACTAATTCGGATGCATATAGGTTGATTCTCTTGCATGCCATTAACAGTTGCTTCAATAAATCGGCATGTCATCTCAGGAGGCATGATTTTACCATATTGACCCCCCAAACATAAACATCGGCCAAGTAGTAACGAATGAGCACCTGTAAAATAAATGTAAAATTATTGTTGAATGGCATAGCAGCTCAATCCAGAGACAAAATATTTTTCCCTGTACTCACTTGGATCATTTAGAATATTTAAAACAACAGTATTCAAAAACGAGATAATATCAAACTGTAGAACTCCAGAAACATATTTCTCAGTAATTATGTCTTTCCCAAGATTAATTGCGTGGATTGACGACTCGTGTACTTTCCACCAATTACTGCTAGTTCTGTTTCCTTGCTCTATAGGTTCTAAATGTCTCATTATAGCCCTCCAAAGAGCATTAATAGCTTTTTCATTGGCGTAATTATTCACAGACTACAATCAATTTAAATAGAGTTGAATATATAAAACATAGATAGCATAAATTTATGAATGAAAAATTAAATACAACTTAAATGTAAAAGTACATATTATTTTTAACGTACAACTACAAGTTCTTGTGCTGATATTCGAACGTTGTAGACGATTGCACTGCTATCCTCTTCTTCAACAAACTGGTTTGGATTATTATTCCAAAGCTCAATCTGTTCATCAGTAACTTGCATAAAAATTATTAAATGGTAAAATACATCTTCCAAAAAGTTATCTAACATGTTTGAAAATCTCTTGTGATCTAAGAGTGTGCCAATGACTTCGAAAGTTGCTATTATTAAATTATCAAAATTTATGACTTCTCCTAAAAACATATTAATTTACAAATTTTGAAAATTATAGCTTTTAACAAATAACAGAGAGTAATGAAAAAATAATTAAGTACCATCGGAATCAACATCTTTATTGTCATCATTCCTTTCTCCATTAACGAATTCTTCTTGATAAACTTTTGCACTTTGTGTAAAAGTATTCCATATAGATGACAACATTTGCGGTAAATATGGAGTTATATATTTTGGCAGCGACAAAATCAGACAATTTATAGATTTTACAATTTCAGCTTTTAAACCGCTGTCACTAGTTGGGCCATTTGGAATACCAAGACAGTAAACGAATTTTTCACAAAACATTGGCAAAACTGGTTGTAAATATTGTTGAGCAAAACCTTTTTGACAGATGTCTGTAGACGCCACAAGATTAGTTATTTTGGTAAATATTTCCACGGCTCTTGCACGAACTCGTATTGAGTAATCCTGATGAAAAACAAGTCATTGCAGTAAATAATTTATGTCAATTATTTACTTTACATAATAAATATATATTCAATACAATTAAATATATTAAAAAACTATGTACGTTTTCATTTTGAATAATGCGATACATTTCTTGAAGAATAATAGGTCCAACTTGAGGAAGGTGTTGGTCTGATAAATCTCTTGTGAATTCTGTGAGAACTCTCATAGCACCATGGACAGAATATTCATTCTCACCCGACAAACAGCTAACAAGAATGTCAAATAAACCAGGCCAGTTTTCAGGCCAATCCCAGTGTGCTATCGCAGATATTGCATAAGCTACTGCAGTTCTAATCTGTTATGAACGTAAAATATAAATTAGAAACATAAGAAAACATAATGTTCAAACTAAAAACAGCAAGAAATATCTATAAAATAAATTCAAAGATAAAACCAGCAACTGTACTCTTACAGTACTGTGACTCTTACAGCACGTGCTTATTAGGCTATTGTTACAAAGACAACTGAATTTGTGGCAAATTTGATTAAACCACTCATTTTATTATTTAGCGATATTCGATATTTATTATATTTGACCACAAGAATATTCAGTCTTAATATAAATTGTCACATTTGCAACATTCTAACTTTTGGGTTTAGCATTCTATCCTTTTTTAGAAATAATTTTGTAAATCCTTTGGTAATTTCTTTTAAATACAATAGATAATATTTAATATTTTAGATAATGTATACCTTGCTAATAGATTCTCGAAGGCCAAGTGGAAGCAGATCTTTGATTTTTTCTTTTGTTGGTGTTTTCAATTCCGGTGGTCTGAATTTTTCAGCTAAAGAAGTCCAATGCGTTTCAACATACTGTTTTAACAGAACTGAAGCTAACTGTCTTATTGCTAGCTGACCATTAGGATCTACGACAAATTCTGTTAAATAAATGCCAAATTCTTCTGTTACTTCCAAAGCTTGAATTTTCTGTTCGCCTGCTTGTCTTGTTTCTGTATGATGTGATAGAATTTCATTCAGCGTCTCATATAAAGCTTCTTTTATAGAACCTTGCATGTCATTTCCACTGGTATTCATTTTGGAATAGTATCAACATACGCAAAAACTTGTATTCCAATCTGCAAGGGTTTAAAAATATTAATTAATTGTTTTATGAATGATGTAATTTATTGTTTAATATTTAAAATAAAATATTATGTTTTGGTCTTTTAACTATTTAGACTTTAAATTTTACATAACTTTATTATATTGTACTTGTTGGAAAAACATTAAACAGCTTAATGTACAAATTAAATAAAGTAGATTTTGGTCGTCAAATCTGTCATTTTTGTATTAATCTTTGTTCTTTAATTACAAATATTTTATGTTTTATAATTATTTGCATAAATTGAAATATAATTCCTTCCAAAGATAAAGAAGAAACATGTATCAAAAAAATTATAAATTTACTGTTTTGAAATTGCACTGAAATTACAAAATTCATAAATGCATAATTACAAACTATTAATATTAAAATTCAATTAATATTTTCAAGTCAGTCTTGAGATTTGATGCCGGCAACGCAAAAAATAGGTTAGAAATGAGTGGAAATGAGATATTGGAAATTAATTGCAGTTAATATAACGTTCTAATTTCTAAGTTATCGTGAATAATGAATTGATAATTCGTGACAAATTTAATTAGTGTTAAGAATGAATAAGAAAATGTATGTGATGTATAAAGGAATTACATATTTAAACACTCTTTTTAAACACCCAAATTGACGTGTACGAAAAAAGTATATTTTGCACTTACAAATATAAATTGAAAGTTTTACTACAAAATTATTATCAAAATCAAAAACTTTAGTTGTAACGGATAGTACATTTGTGAAATCAAAATTGTAAGTAAGGAAATTTCAATGATACAAAACGCGGGAAAGATGAAAATAAAGTCAATTTGGCGAGTTTTCATGAAACATTACTTTTATACCTTCTAAACGTTTTATGATCTTTGAGTAATAATATTTATTTATTATAATATAACAAATTACTAAATTTATATTGAAAATTCTAGATGAAGTTAAAAAAATTAAATCTATGGTAAGAATAATTAAAATACTCATAATCTAAAAAAATAATAATAACACAACATAAATAATCGTTTATTGCCATTTTATTTCATAATTTTTGTTCAACAACAGATTTATCTGTATGCGTACAAAGTTTCTTACAATAATGATATCAACTGATAATTAATTGATATTAACTAACATTTATTTATTTTAAAAACCGTGGAAGTTTATTGATTGTATATATCTCTTATGTAAATGAAAATTATTACATTTTTAAAAGGAAACATCTTTGATAAAGGACGAATATTAAAAGTTATTCCGAATTACAAATGTTAATAAAATATATATCACGAGCTCTGATTGCTATGGTAACATTGTGCAATATAGTATTACGTTATTACATGCATATGTTCCATAAATATTATCTCTGTTGAATGGAAAGATCTACGTTTCACACTACAATAACTACATTGGACAATAATCGTGTCGTAAGTATAAAATGTACTTTGGAATAGTATTTGGAAACATAACATTTGTGTTCCACGATACAAAATCATTAGAAAAAGTCCTTGAATGCATAAATGATTTGGTCAAAAACGACATTGAATAAATCATAAACGCGCTATCATTGATCAAAAGTGTGGAACAACAGGATTTTATACAAACTTGTGTTCAAAATCAACTACGAATCAATAACTAAATGCATTATTGCGAATTCGCATTGGTTCCTAACAACACATTGTACTATTTGATTTTATGGATAAATGGATTAAGTTGATAAACAATAACAAAACTTATCCCCTAATAATTTTCTCAATGAAATTCGCAATCAAGTCTTTCCTATTTGCCTTAACAAATAATTTCGTAACATGCTTTTGTCGAGCTTATTTTTTGCTTATGTATCGATTATTCTTCAAGTGGTCCACTTTCACAGTACATTCTCACTTCATCATCTTCCTCTGTCTGATCCATCAATAAATTATCATTGACTTCATTTTCGTAACAACTTTTTTTGCTCGTTTTATCTTGATTGCTGTGATGTTTGTTTAACATTTTTTGTTCCATGACGAAATCTTCTATCAAGCCTTCAGAACTATCTTTATAATCATCATCGTTATCGTCGTCATCTTCATTCCCATTCGAATTGGTTGCTCCGTTGATCTTCGTTGAATCGGTTTCGTTGTTATTTGTTTCCTGCAAAATGAAAATAATGTAGAAATAAGAAAACGTTACCTGTAGAAGCATTAAATTAAAATTATAAAAACACTTGCAAAAAGACAGAAGAATAAAAAATGTGTAAAAATAACTCGCAACAATTTTATTATCTATTAATCTATTAATGTTAAAGCCACATCTGAGCATCAGTGTTTTTAACCCATAAGAAAACTTGAATTAAACTAATTACTGAAATCAAAGCTTTGAATCCAAGTTATAATATGCAGACAATCAATTTAAAGCCCGGGATCATTTTGTACAATGATTTTTTAATATATACTTCCACACAACACAGTTCACCCTATTCCTTCTAGTGTTAAATTACGAGGATAAAAAATGGTCTGGCATTTGATTTGTTATTAACTTAATGACACGTTCTATACGGTGA
The DNA here is from genome assembly GCA_022817685.1 of Aradophagus sp. ZL-2020. Lineage (NCBI taxonomy): Eukaryota > Metazoa > Arthropoda > Insecta > Hymenoptera > Scelionidae > Aradophagus > Aradophagus sp. ZL-2020. Next base: position 2,953 of record JABFOV010004498.1, on the reverse strand, counting down.
ATAATAATTCATGAATTTATGTTAATTGTATGACCATATGACGGTATGGATTTGTGATGGAAAGCCGTGAGATGACGAGAATCCATCAAATCATAGGAATAATCGATGAAGAGATTCACCAAATAGAAAATAAGATTCCGCATTGATGCTATTTGTTCGTGGTTTCTTTGTTTTAATATTTTCTGATCGCCGCTACCTGCTCGTGACTGATGAGGGAGAGGGTCATTTTGCCTGCTAAAACAATCGGCGCTTCCTCGTATTCATTCATCTGTTGTTCCATACGCGTTTCCGAGTCTGTTACCAAAAGTTCGCATTGTGCTGGCAGCTCGCCTTCCAAGTAGATCGTTTTCGGTGGCGTCTTTTCTCGCTCCGGACTAAAACATGTTTTATTAATGTTACAAAACAGCGGTATTTGCAATAATAAAATTAAATTTTTTTTATGGTAACTTAAAAACATTTTTTTTTAGTTTTTTTGTGAAATTATTTGCACGTTACCTATGCAGTATAGGCACAGGTGTGGTAGGTCGGCTGCTACATTTCTGACCGTCTTCGCTGCTAGCAGTGGTCTCGATGCCCAATACTTTAATGCTTGGCGAAAGTTCTTCATTCGTCTGTTCAGCATATTCGCAACAAGTTTCATTTGATTCCTCAGCCTGTAATCATTAGTTAAAATGTATGTACATTAAACTATCGCTAATACAAAAAGATTAATTTGAAAAAACTGTCTATACACTATAAAAATTAATGGTCGTGCAAGAAAAATCTTGTTTTTTAATATATAATAAATTTTTTCATTTATAAATCAAATCAAATTCTTATGCGTGAATAAAATTATGATTAGCTAGAAACAAGGTTAATTGCATTCCATAATCAGCATAATGTGTAAAGTAAAAGAACATTTTTATGCAGGGAAATCACAGTTCAATATTAATTAAATTCATCTTATAAAAAATTTCCTATAATAACAACATACGTGCTGATATATAAATGATTTATAACTTGATAGATTAACGTGTAGATTATTTAACAATATAGTATTTATATTTTTTAAATCTCAGAATCGCTAATCAATAAAGAAATTAAGCGCATAGAATTTTTATTTTTTTTGCAAGTTCTCACTTTAAAGTTTTTACATAAAAACACAATTGGTTTCCACGAATAATATACGTACAACAAAAATTAATACTGGAAGTATAACAAAACAGCAAAAAGCAATACACTTGCAAATATTCGATTATCAATGTAAGCTCATTAATATTCTTATGAAAAAAATTGATATCTTCTTGAATTAGGTAAAATAAGTCGTGAGAATCATTTTGACCATATTAAATACATGATTTTGTCATCGATAATTTATCAAATTTTTCCTTGAACTTGGTCTTAAATATAGGAGTGGTAATTAGTATTATTAAATGTTATTATAATAATTCAAATATAAGTTTCTTTTGAGTGTTAAATCACGTAAAGAACTGTTGGTTATGGACTGTATCACGCAAGCAAGGAGTGTACCTTGAAATCAGATCCGACTCCCGTCGCATGTATGGTCATTTTATCTCCCTCAACTTCATAAAACGTAGAACCACATTGTCAACACATTTATTACAAGCATTAATTGAAAAATAAAAGAATTGTTTGTATACATTTATTTGAAGACTTTGATTTTGTTCATTTTCATTTTTATTTATTTAGTCGTTCATTTATTAATCGCTGATTTCGATATCATGTTGACATGTCAATATTCCCCTAGCTTTTTTCATGCTGTTTTGTAATTGTCTTTATTATACAACGGTGAATCGAAGGAAAAAAAAACGATAATTAAAAAAATCCCATAAATAAAAGTCGAATAAAGAACGAAATTAAAGAATAAGTGCGTGCATATCCTTAAAATAGATCAAATGAAAAACTGAAAATTAGCTGCTCATTTCTAAGTGATCTAATAAACCTTAGTATCTGGCTGCGGACTTGTGCTACGCGCACTACGTTGCAAGTTCATTTGAACAACTATTCTTTCCATGGCAGCCTCCGTCTCGACCAATCGTCGCCTCAGTTGATCTATCTCTATATTCCCGGCAGCTTCTAGTGTTCCAGCATGATCAGGAGCATCATCAAATATATATATTCATACATATATTCCAATACATATCCCGATTTTATATCTGTTTATTTCATGTCAACTACTTTTTTATTCCTTGAAAGAGAAATCTTACATATGACTCTCCTCTGAATGCTGCTTCTTAATTTTAATAAAAACATTTTTTTATAATTTTAAGAGCAACAATCTAGATATGAATATATATTAAATTCACAAAATACCAAATCTCAATGGATACTAAGTTTCAAATTGAACGGTGATCAACGCACTTAAATATGGTAAAATGGAACAGAATCGATTATCTTCTCATAATACAAACTTGCATACTTACGAGTCTGTAATTCTTCTAGAGTTGGAATGCGTGAATCATCAACTTTGGGACGTTTTTCTGTACTCCCTGTAAAAGCCGCCAAAAACGTTTCTGGGTTGAACACCATTTTTTGGAATTCCTTTTCTGCTGCTTCTCCAATGTATCTTGAATGAATGTCATTATCCGAATTTTTTCGTAAAACCTGTAATAAAATTATTTCAATTGAATAGTTAATAGAATTTAAATTTGCAAAACAAATGTATGATAAAACAGTAATATCAATAATCATAATACTCTAAAAATGTATTAACGATAATGACATAAATTATTACAAATCTTTATCACAACATTAATTAGCTTGATTTGTCTTTTGAAATTTATTTTCAATTTGAATTGCAATTTAACTTTCATGATTTTAAAAATTAATTGTTATGTATTAGGTTGGCACCACTAGTTACTGGTGATATCACTGAGTGCGTGCCACCGTTATCAGTAGCTATCTAGATCTTGTAAAAGCCACACCGTTCTTGTAATAAACCTATATATAACCT
>JABFOV010004497.1:0-13825 GCA_022817685.1 Aradophagus sp. ZL-2020 | reverse complement strand
TACTAAATGATGTGTAGGCATTCGTGACGAGCACGTTGCAGATTATACGTTTCGTTAGTTGTGTATATGAGGGTGGTGTGTTTGTTTAGTTGTTTTTTTTTTTTTTTTCAAGGAGAAGACGGGAGACGGGGGGGAGGGGGGGCTGGGGGGGTCGGAGGGGGGTATAAGAGAAAGGGTGGGGTCGGGGAAGTGAATAAGAGAAAGATTTTTATTTTAAGCAATTGTTTTAAAAAAAAAAAAAAAAAAAAAAAAAAAAAAAAAATGTTTCATACTATGAACAAGAAGAAAAGAAGAAAGTAATATCAATAAAAATAATAAACATAAGAAAAGTTTATTTGTCTTCATGCAGAAAGCAAATTTATAAGGGGTTTCTTAATCGTCTTTTGATAATATTCGTTTTATCTCTATGATGATAGTTTTACAGTAATGTATGTTTGCTGCGTCGAACGCTACATTTCATTATATTACATAAGATAATAACGCGCATTTAAATTGTGTTATATTAGAGTTGTCTAAATAATGATTGACGTGCAATATTCATTTGACATCTTTGGAAACAATTGTCCTCAATTTTGAATGAACCAAATTATTGATGCAGTTTTGCTTTTTTTATACTTCTGTTAGATTTGTTTCTATTTCTATTATTAATTTATGGTGCCAATTTGTTATAATTTTTTATTTACGTTTATTTAATTGCTTATAAAGTTGGATTTACCGTAATTCATAAAAGTCTTGTTAAAGTACAAATTTTAATCAATTGTCCAAAATTGTATATCTTTGAACCAGTTAGGAATGTACGTATATTTTACCTATGAATCTACTTTCTAGTTTTCTTTCTATATATTTATATTCTTGTATTTCCATTCTTATCTCACAAATTAGTTTATTTATCAATGGCATAAATTTACAAAATGTACTTTTATTCAACTTATGATAATTGTCTTAATTCTCAATTTGACATTATTTTAACATTAAAAAATAAATTTCATAGATGTATTATTCGCGATAATAATTTGATAAATAAATTAAGTTTGTTATAAAACGTAGAAATTATATTTTTAACAAAAGTTCAACAAAAGTCGTTTGATTTATAATATATACTATTAATTCAAATTTTATATTGTCCTGTATATTGTTGTAATATATTTATTAAATTATACTATAATTATAACTACTTTATTTTTAAGATTTGAAGAAACGAACCAATATTCAGCACCATGTCCAAAAGCACAGTCGCAGGCTGGAAATTGTTACGGTGGTTTTGCAAGGTTGGCCACTCTCATCCGCCAAGCACGGAATTCAACCACACAAACACTCTTTTTAAATGCTGGAGATACTTTTCAGGGGACCATATGGTATACCTTGTTCAAATGGCAAATCGTCAGCAAATTTTTGAACATTTTGAAACCTGACGCCGTTGTAAGTTTTCAAAAGTTAGATTAAAAATTGTAAACAAATATAGAAGATCACTCATCATCTTAAGGTCTTAGACAAAGATCTGATTCTGTATCTGACATTCGTATCCTATGCAGTGCAAAACCCATTAAAATGTCTAATTTTCGTTGAATAGACGTTAATTAATATTAATTAATTAATTTCGATTATTAATCAATCATCGATCGTCGATTATTAATTAATAATCGACGTCAAATTTACATATTAAACGCCAACGCGCTGTTCAGAATTATTGTTAATAATATAATAATGTCATGAATATAAGAAAGATATAATCAATCACTGTAATTTATTTGATAAATTTTAAGCTTAAAATTCATTGGTATGTTATTTACTATTCTTTTTTCTTAACGTGAAAATAGAAGATAAATGAGCAAACAAGAAAAATTAAAAAGTAATACATGATGTTTGACATTAGTTGTAGTTTATAATGGAGCAAATAAGTGTTTTGATCTTTTTTAAGTTTTCATTTTATAGCTGTAGCTATAAAATCTATGATATAGATATAAATAGATCCAAAGTTAATCGCTCGCTCTTAGTGCTCTCATAAATCTCTAATTTTACTCAAATTATGTCTTTCCCTCTTAATCTTTATTTAACATACTTCAGAAACACTTGACTTACATTAAAAGATATGGATTCTTAATAGGTTTACACAGTAAACTTGAATTCACTGGAATTAACGTTGTCATGACCCTGTAAAAATAAAAATAATCTTAAATTAATTACGATACGATTTTTTTTCTTTTTTAATCAATTTCAAATGTTTGTGATATAACAATTTAAGAATATTTACATTTATTATCTATGATATAAACGTCAATTTTTCTCGATCTAATAATATCAATTATTTTAATTATCAAAAATCAAATAATAAGAATCAAATTTAGCGAAAAATTGAATCAACAGAAAATTATCTTTAGTCCTTAGGAAATCACGAATTCGATGACGGAATAGATGGTCTGATTCCATTTTTGGAAAACGCTGACTTTCCAATATTGACAGCAAATATGGATCTACATTTGGAACCGAAATTGCAAGCGGTGAAAAATTTGAAGTCTAGTACAATCTTCTATGTTGAAGGTGTAAAAGTGGCTGTTATTGGCTACCTGACACCGGATACCAAAATGATTTCTCAAACCGGAGACGTCATCTTTCTCGACGAAGTCGTAGCCATTAGAGAAGAGATTGCAAGGCTCAAAGAAGACAATGATGATTTGCATATATTCATCGCTGTTGGCCATTCCGGATTCACCGTAGATAAGCGCATAGCCGAAGAAGTCGAGGACATTGATCTTGTCATTGGCGGTCATACCAATACCTTTCTTTATACAGGCAAAAAGCCCGATGACAGATGGTCGGAGATTCCGGACGGCTTTTACCCAACGGAAGTCAAGCAATCAAGTGGCCGGAAGGCATATGTGGTCCAAGCGTACGCTTACACCAAATACTTGGGCGATTTGTCCATTGATTTCGATTCAGACGGAGAAATAAGCAAAATTGTTGGCAATCCAATTTTGGTGGATAGTTCCATTCCTCAGGTTCTGATCTCTCATTTGTTTAAATATTTAACTGTTTTTTGCATAAACATCATATCATTTGATAAATATAACTGTAAGTCAATATTTTGATGTATAAAAATTGATTACAAATCTTAATTCAGTTAAAAAAATAGTGTACTAATTTCACAACATTTGCGAAAAAAAAAAAAAAAAAAAAAAAAAATTCAGTGTTGATAATAGGTTTACTAATTCCATTTATGTTTTAATTGAATAAAAAGAAGATAAACTGATAGGTTTCTTGTGAATACAAATCATAAATTCATGCAACTTTATTTATTCCTAAGCTTCATAAACATACCGTCACCAATCCTAATGCTAATAAAAATTAACATTTTGTAATTATCATCAATTATTGATGATGTCCTGTAATACTAAGAAATAATTATAAAATAAATAAAAACACCTTTACATTTTTGTAAAAAAGAACACGAAATCTTTTTTTCATTCACTGAAAAGTGCATTAAATTCATTTTGTTTCTTCCAGGCAAAAGACGTTCTTGATGAACTTGAAATTTGGAGGAAAAAAATTGATTCCATGCTTGATATTAAAGTCGGTTCAACAAAGGTCCTTCTGAATGGAGATTATAAATCTTGTCGATTTTTCGAATGTAATCTTGGCAATCTTATCACTGATGCTATAATCAACTATGTGAGAATTTCCTCTTTTACACATTTCATTTTCAAATTTTCAAACTGAGTAATGTTAAAACTATTGGATAATTAGCTTCAAATTGATATCGATCAGGTTTTATTTAAGCTTCCTACAACATTTTCAAATTAACAATATTTTACATTCCAATTACACGTAGATTTGCAATTCAGTTGACAGCAAAATTACATCAACAATTGTACAAGTTAGAAAAAGTTATTCTAAAATTATCATAATTAAAGCCAAATGAATTTTCTCGTAAGCAATTTATAACATGATCATAAAAAATATATTACATTATATAAAAAAAACTGCTACAGCAAAGTTAGTATACCAAGCAGAAAAAGTTATCTTACTGTTATCACATAAACATTGAATAGTATCATATGTACATTAATGATATTACCGATACGTCATAAATTCTTATAATTTTTAATTCAACTATTTTACCTTGTAAGTTGGTTTGAAATCACAACAATAAAATAAGCAAATTTCGTAGAATACGTGCATACAAAAGACAATTAAAAAAACTTACGCAACAAAAATAAAAAAAAAATGTAAATTTTAAAATAACAATTGAACAGGCTTCAATGAAGAATATTGATAAAAGATGAATTGCAAATTGCACCGTAGACTATAATTTCCTGCTGAAACGAAATGATTCTCGATTCGTGTCCATGAGAAAATTATTTTTATACTGCTGCATTAAAATGTTGCAGAAAGTTAAGGAAACGACATTACAAAAAGGCTGGACGAATGCTGCGATAAGTGTATATAATGGCGGTACAATTAGAACTTCAATTGGCAGAGAAAATAATGATCAAGTGAGCTTTAAAAAAAAACAAAAACAAATGAAATTATTATTTTTAATATTGCATGCCTTATATTCAAAATTTGGTACCATATTGTTAGATAACTCAAAAAGACATCCTGGCAGTTTTACCATTCGGAAACGTTATCTTCGCAGTTGAAACAAATGGAACAACTATTTTGAAAATGTTGGAGTGGAGTGTTCATTCAATGAAAGAAGATATGACTAACGATCCCTTCGGTGGATATCTACAAATGTCTGGAATGCGGGTATGTGTTTAGTTACATAATTATTTACTTTATTTTAATAAATAATTTATAATTTCTTTCTGCAGCTAATTTCTTTTTGTAGCTAATATTAAAAAAATTCAAATCAACAATATGCTAAACATATTAAATGATCGTTATTTCAATTATTGTATCAAGTTTGATTTATTATTTTATTGAACCATAGGTCTCTTATGATCTAAGTAAGCAACCTTTCTCAAGAGTAGATCCATTGAAAGTCTTCATCTTGTGTACATTGTGCGAGGTTCCTGTTTATGAAAATTTAGATCCATTTAAGAATTACACTTTATTGATGTCGGACTTTATGTATAATGGTGGAGATGGGTATTCTATGTTCCGTGGTGCAAAATATAAGTCCCTAGGTAAGCGAATATATTATATTAATTCTTGTGAAATTTTGATGACAGAGTTCCTTGAAATCCATATTGATTTATTTCTGTATATTTTTAGGCGTTACCTCTGATGATATTCTTGCTGATTATTTAAAGCAACATAGTCCAGTGTACCCTGCAATTCAAGGACGAATCACTTACGTCCAGGAAAACTTAAATTCATTGAATAATGAACTTCCAAATAATGTGGCAAGTTTGCTTTGTCCATCAATGTTACTTTTAATACTTGTTCAAGTGTTCGTCATTCGATAATGACTCTGATTTTGACTCAGTATTTAGCATCAGATAGCTGCCTTAAGTTACCAACAACTACCTCTGTATTTTTGAAATGTTCTTTCTTACTTTCTTAACAGCAGAGAATGTTTACAAATGTTTATTATTTATAAAATACTGTATTTCTTGCTGCAAAGAATTTGAACGTATTCAATTCTGTGAATCCAGTTACGGTTTTTATTACACTGTATACATTTTTTGAAAAGAATCTGTGAAGTTTCTGAATTATTCTAGTGCGATATACACTTTATTTTATCATAAAAAAAACTATTAATACTGGATTTATAGGATTTTAATAACAAATTTTAATATGATGATACTTGTAAAAAGTTAGACCATTAACAAATGTCAATTCGAGCCATTAGAACCAAGTTAGATTATTATTGCTCAAGACGATACATGCAGAAAAATGATTCATTTTACTAAAGGTTTCGGTAGCCAGAACATATAAGATCATAATGTTTTCATTTAATCAAATTGTCTAGTATTACTACCAAGCTTTCCCCATTAATAAAAACGAATTCGGCCTTATATATCTTGGCTACTCACAACTTAAAAAATTAACGAAACCTTTTTCTGTCCGTATGAATGAACATTTTTGTTCAAGAAAATCTGTGATGTGTAAAATGTTATGAAATGATTGTTGTTGCTTATAATATATTTCAAATTTTCGCTAAAAAATGATTTAACAAGATACAGTGGAATCTACATTAAGGCGACTGTTTAAATTTAGAAATTCATATACTTTAAACTTTATCATGTTTTCAAAGTGTTATTATTATTTAAATAAGTGCACTTCAAATAAGTTCTAAATCTACATTGGTTTCTTTTTTTATTATATTTTTATTTTTAATTTAAACACAACATTTGTAATTCTAAACTTGATCAATCGCCTAAAAACCTTCTAAAAAGGCAGCAAAAAGTAATAATTGTAAGGTAATAAGATTGAGAGTTAATTGCTCTCTAAATGCTGCGTGATGGGATACTCATTTGTCTATTCATGTTTGTATTGTGTTTGTGTGGTGGCTATGTTACAGATTTTGTGTATAGTACAAATTATATGTGTTTAAAAACGGTTCCCTAGGTTCTACTGTATTATTAAAATGAAATAATAAGTGATTCGTAGACTATAATTTTTTCAATATTATTTCATAAAACGAAAACTTGACTTCCAATTATCATTAAATTACATTTGTTTAATCAATTAAAAGAGTGATTCAATTGATAATAAAACTTTTCTTCTGGATCATTCTTATTATTTCATTACGAAATGGAATAAAATTTAATAATTATTACTTTTTTATTACAGTGATTTAAGTATAAAAATACAAATATATACAATTTTAGATAAATTGTGCTTGGTTTATTGATCAATGTATTACTGCCTATCATTGATCTGTGAACAATGAATGTTTAATTCTGCCTTCTGTGCAATTATTTTAATTCTGTTTATAATTTTATATTTCGTTATTCACACAAATTTGCCGAAGCAGAAGTGGGTAACTAACTTTTTAAATCACTTTATATGACATCAGATTGAGAGCCATCAGTCGTGATTAATTTCATCCATCATCCCGTGCGCAAAGCTTTGCATGATTTACATTCATTCGTGCAAATAGCATGACTCAGCTTTCCATTTATGTGAAAAGTTACTGAGTAACTGAACGTCAATTATTTGATAATCTATTATTTAACTCGCCAATATTTATATTTTCGCGTAATGATATTAAATATTTCATTTTATTTAAAACTATTGTAAAGGCAACGTCCTATTTGTCTACAAAGTTGCTTTCAGAATATCTAAATCCATTTAGATCCATTGTTGTTTGGATCGAATAAACAATTTACTGTTTTTCACAATTAACTGTTTTACAATATATACATTACATTAAAATACATTACATAATTATTCAATTTTCATTTACTTTGTTCATTTACTAGTTTTATATTCAAATTTAAACATTGCTTAATTTGAGCATACTGCTTTTTGACAATATATGCTGAACAACGAAGATACTAATGATGGTCATTCACTGATTTCAGCTCCACGGATAAATGTTCTTCTTCAGACCACATTATGCACACGTAACACCATTTTATCATTACAATTTTTATAATTAATCACAATTAAAAATGGTATTCAAATATATGTAAGTAATTAATGAATGAAACAGAAGTAAATACACAATAATATCATCACACAATAATTATACATTTTCTTTAAACATTTAAACACAGCTTCTCAAATCTACACTTTCCACATTCATATTATTCATGTTATAAACACAAAAAAATCATAAGTTTTTTTTTTTGGCAGTCTAATTTACTTTCCTAATAGCTTTTGCTAATAACTTTATATTTAATATTATAATGTATTATTTTATTAAAAATATGAATTTTACTAAATGACTCGAAACTTTTTGCCGTTATATAGATTTTTATTTTTATAATAAATTTTATAAAAAAAAGTCTATGATAATATAGAACACGGTAAATTATCATCGAACGTTTCTTTGAAAGTTTTATCTTGCATAAAATATAGAAATCAACTGTCAGAAATAATTTCGAATCAATTATTTCTCTAAGACCTACAATTAGCCCTGACATTTTTCTAAAGTGCTTTAAAACCGAGCTACAATTCAAGGCAAGTAAAAGAAAAAAAATTAAATCACGAGATCATAATAATCATCGATAATGTATTCAGAGCGAGGGCCACTTTTGCCGAAAATTTCGAGGCGAACCAGCGGTGGTCAAAAATGTCACGAAACACGACTGAAAATAAAAACCAGGACTGCAATTCGTTATTCATTTAAATGACATGCCCTTTAGACATGACATTTGCAGTTCGAATGTCACGAAAATACGGCATCTAAAATTAACCCAGTGGAATAGAGAAAGAAAAAAAATAAAATAAAAATGTAAAATAAGCGAGATCTTTGTCGTTCCAGTTTTCGCGTCGTTGTACGGTATTGAGCTATTCCGTCGTCAAGTAAACAATTTGCCGGGGCACATTCCGGCAGTGTCGAGGAATCGTCGGTACAGGTCGAAAGCCTTTAAGTTGCGCGGTGGACAATTTGTCGAATAGATAGGAAAATAGATGTAAATTTGACTTAAATTTGAGTGAGCGTTTGTACATCCAAAGAGTCAAATCTGACTTTCTTTCGTTAATGAAATATTACATTTTATTGAAGTAAGAGTGAATGGAAATGAATTGTATTACTCTAATATATTATAAGTTTAATTATATTCGTATTTAATTGAATTTAAGTATTATATATTTAAGACTTTATTACAATAATAACTTGGAAATTATTCACAATTCCTTTTCAATATTGTATGTATAACTAATATTCTGATCTAATAATACGTCTTTTACCCTTGTCTAAAGTTCAAACGTGTCTGATACTCTAAACTTTCAAAAGTTCATAAAGTTCAAATGATCAGACTTCCAGTTTCTGAATTTTTTCTGTAAAGAAACAATTATTGTGCTTAATTTTAAGGTATAACTATTTTCAACTCAATTCAATGGACCATTTTAGAGATGATTCCGTAGTCTCTAAACCAATGTCTGTTTACGTTTCGTAGTTTTATACTAAAATAGAAGGCTTTAATTTTTCTTCGAATATACTTTCTTTTATAGAGTCTTTTCAGTTTACACATTTGATGTAAATATTCGAACAATGTTCCCTTGCAATAATGAATCCGAGTCAAAAATGCTGCGCGCATTGTCCCGGCAACCTGGACTCGTCGCAGAATCGTGAAGAGCACGAATGCTGCGTACCGAATTATGTGAGAGGAAATTTAAAACTACCTTCTTTGAGGAAATTTTGTCCCGGCGAAAAGGAGCGTGCCATCAGATTGAAGAAAAAGCCTCCGGTGGAAAGAAAAGAAGCTGCGAATGAAAACGAACCGGGCATGAATTCTATTGCGAAAAAATTTCACGCAGAAAATCTTCAACACCAACCTTTGCCGGACCGCACCGAGGATGAATTGTTTGCAAACGTTCTTCGGAGGAATGGATTTCGTCGATGCGCGTGTATACAAACAGCTATAGAAAGGTAATGTTTGACTGAGCGATCTTGTTTTGATTTAATACGTAATTTAAATGATCTTTGAATTATTTATTCAATTATTAGATGCCAGCAAATTGTCCCTAAAAGCCCAAGCAAAATTTTGCACAGCCCAAAAAAGCAATATGCACCGGAACTTGGATGCAAACAACCAGAAAGCAATATGGATCTTGCCATTTGTTGGGAAATTCCCACGAATCCGGTCTACGAACCGAGAAAGCCATCTCATGTGGATGGTTCCAACGGAGGTGCAGCGCCTGCAATTTTCACCCTGATACATCGTAATCCAGGCATGAGTTGTGGATGCATCGATCAGACAAATGTTCAACCAAACCAAGCAGGTGACCAAGAATACTGTCCTTGTTGCAAAGTTGAAGACAATGAAGAACCTGGTACGATCAGCCTTTTATATTTTCAAAGTACAAATGTGCACATTTAAACATATTATTGTGTGCGCCGATTTCCTTTAAGTATCTTTATTGCTATTTCAACATAATGTCAAAAAATAAGAAAAATAAAGTATATAATGGAGATATAATTTATCAAGAAAAAAAAAACTATTTGCTGCTTTTTATAATCGATAATTTTTATTAAAGTCAAACGTAATGAATCTTTTAGGGCAAAAAACTAATGAAGAAGCTTACACCAAAGAAAATGAAAGAAGTCCAAGTCATGAGCTATGTCAAAATTTAGACTCTATCACCATATCCAAACACGTTTGCGGAAAGGGAACTGTGCCGATTTCGGAGAAAAATGGTCGTAGATCGAAGTATTCGAGACAAATGAAACATTGTACTGCTTGTGACGAAGAAAAGAATCGAGAAGTTAAATTCCGCATGCAGTCAGCCAACTGTTTTCGATCGAACTGTAAGAATGACAAAAGAAATGGATTACCACCTAGAGGGATGACGGTACCAAGACCAAGAACACCGTTCGCTCGAAGAAGCTTTTGCATCGACACACTTGCTCCCCCTTTTAGTGTCGTAACTGGTTCAAGGGATGGGGATTATCCAGAGCATTGGAGACTTACTTCAATTTACCAGCAATCTTATCGAAATCCGAAAAAACAAAGAGGAACAATACTAAATTATCGTTAAATATATTCATGTTTATTAGACTTATTCAGACAGATTCGATATTGCTTAGATTCGTTTATGAATTGCTTTAATTTAAATAAGTAAAAGTATTATTGATTTGAAGAATAAACTTATTGTAACTTATAGTAATTATTATAATTGGTTATAATGTTGAATGCTTTTTATAATTCTATTTTTAAAATCATAGAATCAAAATGCATAATTATAATATGATTATGATATGGATTGTTAAAAACATTTTCCCGATTGTTGCTACTACCAACTTTGTTGTTAGCATCATCATTTGTTTTATATTATAAAAAATCAATTAAACAGTAAATTTGAACAAATACAAAAGCGAAAAAGTAAATAAATTATAAGAGATTTTTTTTTTGAAATTTGAAACCTTTTTATTATTGTTGGGTTTAAAATTAACAAAATAATGTTGAATTTGTTATAGCTACAACTGTTATAATGTTATTTTTAATAAATATATAATGTTATTTGTTGAATTTAAATTATTTTCTTTTTCACGCCCTTTTTACTTAATACTTTGTTATAAAGTATAGAAACGATAATTGAATTCTATTCTGATTAACTTAAAAATTAATATAAACAATGAATACAATTGTTTTCATACTTATTCAAGATGGCTTATGTTCACATTTGGAACAGTGATATCTTCAATGCCAGAAACTTCCTCTAAACCGAGAGTAGATTTCATTCTCTTGCGTGCCAACTTCTTAAGCCGATTAATTATGTACGGATACGGTGCAATCACTTTTTGGAAATCCGCTTGACTCAAAATGCCAACTTCACAAGTTTCAATTGCAACTACGCTCGCAATTCTAAACTCTGTATTCATTACTAAAGTTATTTCACCGAAATGAGCTCCTTCTTCTAAATGACAAATCTAGTACCATACAATAATATCGCATTGATTAACTGTCTTTTTTTTGCTAATTATTTAACGATGATTATAAAACAAATTGTTTAAATGCATGATCTAATTATATGCACTCATTACACATTTTTATTTGTCTATAGTAACATTAAGTTAATGCAGTATCTAAGTATAATACTTAGATAGTACTTAAATAATAAAGTGAAATTTTGTTTTTGAATCTATTATTGTGTATATGTAAATCAAATTTCGATATCATCTATATTATATCATAAACCTTAAATTTTATAGGATTATAATGTATATTATATTATATATTACTAAATACTATAAATTTAAATATTCATTTGATATTTTTAAAAAATTCAAGGCTAGGCTATTTTTTAATCAGTAAGATAACTTCATTTCTTTTATAATAACAAGCAAACATTTGTATTTCTTGGACAGACATCATTTAAAAAATAAACAATGAAAAGCTTAAATACCTCTTTTCCGGATGTAGTGTATACTGCGACAGTTCCCGAAACAATGAAGAATAATTCCTGTCCATGTGTTTGGCTTTGAATAATTACATCATTTGTTAAGTAAACCTTCCTCTTAATAAGGGATGCTATTTGGACGACAAGAGCCCACGGTAAATATTTTAATAAATCCACAGTAATCAACATGTGTATGTGACTATACAAAATGAGTTCCTGTAAGAGATGAGGAGGTATTAAGTAAACAAATATTGTTGGAAAATATCGATAAACAGACGAAAAATTTAAATTTAATACATTTTAAAAAATCTAACACTGTTAGGGATGAAACAAAAACATTCAGAAATATTAGAATATATGTTAATTTTTTTGTGAAATGAAAATTCAGACCTCACTTTAAATGAAACGGTGTTTAAAAACATCAGAGTAGACAATCATAGGATGGTAAATAGTAAATATTTTATTTGAAATGTTGGTAGCACTTGTTATGACAGAGAACAAACTTTAGGCAGTAAAAAGAAAATACGCCAGCTATCAACAACAACAACATAAGAAAACAAATAATTGACATTGTATTAAAACAAAGTAAAGAAGTAGTGATATCTGTTTTTGCAATAAATGCAGCAAATTGATTGTTATTGAC
Organism: Aradophagus sp. ZL-2020; assembly: GCA_022817685.1. NCBI lineage: Eukaryota > Metazoa > Arthropoda > Insecta > Hymenoptera > Scelionidae > Aradophagus > Aradophagus sp. ZL-2020. Next base: position 1,224 of record JABFOV010004497.1, on the reverse strand, counting down.
CATTCAACAACGATTATTTCTTGGCTATCTCAATGAAGACTGCACCGCACCAAAGATTAGTTATGGTTGGTGATCGTGATAGGTAAGGTTAACATTGTTTATAATCAATCAATCTATTATATTCATACTATTAATATAATTTTTAATTATTATCGTTATGAAATATTTTCAGTTTAAAAGAACTGCTTCGCAGAAGATTAGTTGAATGTGGTTGGAGAGACCAGGTAAAAATTATATGCAAGGAAATAGTGAAGGAACATTTCAAAGAAGATTTGAATTTCGACATACTATTATCAATGGTTACTCCAAAAGCAAGAAACCTTGTTCCGGATTCTGTGAAGAAAGAATTACTTCAAAAGATTAAAAACCAACTAATAGCTCAAGAAGAAAAACTGAAGTCGTCTTAGGCAACTTTTACTAAACCTTGCGATGTTTTATTTGTCGCTAAAATCTTGTTTTTAACATTATACTTTTTTAATTCATAACGATTATCAAATAAAAATGACATGAGACGTTATTAAATTAAATTTTTGTTTATACTACTATTGCTACTACTACTATTAATTTAAAAAAGTTTCTTTTTCTTGAAAAAATGAAAAACAAACTAATTTAACCAATTTGAAAAGATCTGCGTATTCTATATTAAAGCTGAATAAGTTGTAGATATTTTATGTGATATATTTAAGTGTAAAGTCACTTTGAAAAAAAAACTAACTTTTTTTACTTTAAATTACCTCAATATATAACAGTTTAAAGTTGTATCATATGTATTATTATATGTACATTTAATGATATAAAAATGTACATGAACTGATTATATATTAGTGTGTTTGAAATCTGATTAAATTTTATTTTAGATTCTTTCTTATAATAATATACCAAGTATCTTATCTCAATCTGCTAATGTTTTTCACATGTTATTGTTAGAAACGATCGACAATTTCAGAAATGTTTATGGTTGTCTTTAAAGAAAAATTGTTAAATGCATACAGATAATGACAAAAAAAAAAAAAATTTAATATTTGATTTAAAAATTAAAATTACTTCTCTTAATTTGGGTGAGATTACATTCAAAATTCTTTTCTCACTTCCTAAATGCTTTTTATTGGAGTAATTCCAGTAAACATGTAAGCGCTTTCGAATGTGATTTGATAACTTTTTGTAACTTGCATAAACCTCTAGTTGCCGCTTCTGTCGAATTTCCCTATTGTTTGTACCGTATGT
>JABFOV010004496.1:0-13826 GCA_022817685.1 Aradophagus sp. ZL-2020 | reverse complement strand
TCACTGAATACCTTGAAATATAAATTAGTGAACCTAAAGTAAACTTTTTTTTGAATAGTCAACTTCATCAGTATAAAATAACATTCATATTATATCAGTCAAGTTTTAATTTTATACTTTTGATATTTGCAATCAATGAGTCGATGGTGATATTCGTTATTTCTTTATTTACAGGCACTTTAAACATCAAATTTTGAAAAGCTGAATTGGTAGTAACATATTTTATGAGTGATACTGGAAAAACTATAGATAATTGAAAAATTTGTTATTAAAATTGCTAATAAGACCGATTAGCAATATGAAAGAATATATAGAAGATTGTTTTAAAAAAGTTATCATTTTTAAATTAAACTGCTATTAACCCTTTAAAATAGAATTTTAAAATGACGAAATTTTGCATCCCAAGTGAACAACAAGTCCTACTAAAAAAGTTTATCAATTGCATACGTCGGACATGTAGATGGTATACAAAATCACTCACATTGATCGGCCGCGGTCTAAACCTTAGTCTGAATAAAGATTGGTATAATGCACCCATTTGTGAAACTCGTCAATACTCGGGAATCGCGTCTTGCAAGATTGAAACGGAAACCAATACTACGCGTGTAAAACTCACACAGTAGAACGGAAAACCGGGCACGCGCGACGGAGCGCGAAGGATTCCAATTCGTTCGTACAGTCCTAGATGCGCAAACGCGTTTCCAATTCGGAGATCATAACTCGGGGGTGGGCGTATCCTATATTTCGAGTGTGAAACTTTATCGATGTTTCGGATAACTGATAAATGTGAAAAGTATGCAAATAAAACGTTGAATTTGGTGTAAAAATTTAGCAAAATGTATCATATATGTTTTTTTTTTTTTTTTTAAATAAAGTCGATATCGATCCAACATTATATTTAAAGACAAATTAATTAGTAGAGTTGTTATTTTTTGTTTGAAATTTATTGTTTAGTTTTCTTTTCATTTAAACTAATTAAACTTATCAGTTATTAATTACTCTTCACAAAACTCAATCAGTTTCAATCTTTCTTTGGTTATCAGCACCAAAACATGACGTCATTATTTCATCGATAAAACGTTCGTGAGGTATTAATGTGCAGTGATAAAAGTGATATAACAGACTGTAAGTGACTTACAGTCCGGGCCTTGCGTCTGCGGCCGTGCTTGAGCGAGTATTCGCTGACGTTGGGTACCACGCTAACGCCGACACCCATGCTGGCGCTGCCGAAAAGTGGCCCCAAGAAGAAGGCCGCGGCTGGCGGGGCCGGCGGATAGCCCGGCAGCAAGCTCGCGAATTGCTGGTACTGTTGCTGTTGCTGTTGCTGCTGGTGGGACGGAGTAAGGTGGTGGTGCGGCAGCAGCATGTGCTGCTGCACGTTGGGCGCCACGTTGTTCCGGTTGAGGATGTCCTCGATGAGGAAGGAGGTCCTGCTGGCCGAAGTCGCGTTCACGGGCTGCTGCGCCTGCTGCTGCTGACAAATCGACTGCATCCTTCTTTCCTATCCGTTGTCCCAATCTCATCAATCACCGTCGATTTCCATCTTACCAGTAGAAACGGTCTTTGGTGCGACGGCAACGCTTTATCGCACGTAGCCGCGTATTTTAATCGCTTCGATTCATCATCCGTGAATTTTCGGCTAGATTCGTCGCGGTCGACGGGTCGGTTGATGAAGCGCGGATATTTCGTTGGCGGCCCCTTTTGCGTTTGCGACGAAGAGGTTCTGTATTGAGAGAAAGTAATTTCGCAAGTGGTTGTTGTGGACAACGTGCATAATGATGTTATCGATTTTTTTTGTATGGGAATGCTGATTGAAGAGGTAATATAAATGAGAGAAATTGTTGCAGTAGCAATGAATATTTCTGTTTGAAGTACGCGCAAAAAAGTATTATTCAACTTTACTGTTAACAAGCATTTCTACTTTTTTTTTTATTATTTAATGGATTACTTGATGTCTTGTTTATGCTAATGGAAATCTTAAAATTATTCTACGTTTTATTATATTTATTTATTTTTTTAAGGTTTAAGTAAATATTACATTTTAGTTTTTACAATAAATTAATCAATTATTTTAAATAGTAATGTGATTTGCATCATCGAACATATTAGTTAGATGGTCGTCTCTTGTAAAATATAATTGAATCATGATTAGTATATATATCACGAGAAAACAAATTAGTTAAATTAAGATTTAATTGAACGTTGTTTTTTTTCTTGTATAAAAATATATTTTGAAGAGACAAATATCACTGCAATAAAAAGTCTCTAACAAACTACTTCAATTAAGAAGTTTAGTAGTTTTAAACAACTTAAAATAAGAAATGTTATTAAAAACAAGTACTTTAAAACTACTTAATTTGAACTAGAATTTGTGTAATGAAAACTAGAATTTGTGTAAGCGACAAAAATTTATGAGCGTTAAAATTCAGTAAATATATGATAAAATAAGTGATGTGATTTTTGATATTTCTATTCTCCATCACATCGAAAATGTGTCTTTTCATTTTTAAATCTTTGAACATTATTTATAAAATGTACTACCAATAATATTACGATAGAGTTAATGTGAAATAATGTCTAGTTAGCAACGTTCAAAGATTAATACAACTTTATTACATTACATAAATTGATATGTGCCAGAAAAGTGAAAAAATTCAATTATATTTACATCCTTTGACAATAGTGAAAAATTATTTTAACGTGTCAATAACATGGTTACCCATATAATTCACGATACCAAAATGTTATTGAGATTGTAATGCATTCTCCTGTGTTATAATTCAGTAATAATAATTCGCGTGTCAAAAAAACAAGTTCTCGAAAAAGGGATAAAATTGCGTTATCGTATGTGAAACAAACGTTTAACAAAATTATCATGAAATAATGCAATAGCAGCCCATAACTTTCACAGTGAGTTCTCAATTCGAACGACCATCGAGGTTGCATATTTTATCACGCATATTAAATAGATTTTCGCTTTTACGCTTTTTGTTTATTTTTTTCGTTTTTTTTTTCCGTTTTATTAAAACTCTTTATTTATTATAAGAGTGTGTTAAATAATTCGACCAATGGCGTTTTAGTATTTAATATAAAAAAATTAAATTTTGAAATAATGTAAATACACGTAAATTTTATTGTACCTTTATATGTATTCAACAATAAACTTCTATGTTTGATAAGATTTAATAGTCGTCAAATTAATTTCTATTTTTTTGAATGTAAGTGGATAGTGTTCGTAACTGAATTACATTTAATGAATGCACTATTCGAAAGAGAGTTATATTATCACATCATAGTGCCTGGAATAAAGTATACTTTATTCAGCCAGCGTTCATTTACGATTTCGTTGCCATTAACTGATAATTAATAATGTAGACATATACATCTTAAAGAGACTGAAAATGAACAATGAAACAAATTTATCATAATAAATACAATTTTATTTTAATTCACGTTTGTAGATTAAGCTCGAGAACAACAAAAATCTTTAAAACTGAGTATATTTTTTTTGAATAATAAGATCATAGACAAATTAACTCAAATCTAAAAAAAAATCTCAAATAAATTATTTTCCTAACAAATCTGCCGAATTTTTCTGTTCTATTAAACTATACTAAGCTCTCTAAATTTCATTGAAAATCGACGACTTAACATCGGTAGAATAATTTTGGAAACCACGTTAAAATTTCCGTGCATTTATAGGAAACAGCTCAATTTTCGTGCTACACCATTAAACCGAAATTTCTTATTCCGACTTTGCTAAATTGCAGCACTGTAACTGCCTGGAAAGTTGCACGTGAGTATATTGCAAAATTTCGAACGAAACAACAACGTTCGTTCTTTCTCCACACAGGACATTCCAGCAACATTACTCAGGATCATATTCCGCAGTAGCCAAAATTATACCAAAATAAACCCAGATGATTGGTCGAACCTTCGACAATTAAAAATAGAGATAGATTAAAAAAAAAGTTTCATTACCCTGCGGTTATCAATTCCTGTTCCGGTGAGAAACTGTATCCAGCGTTTCTCTCAATGCGGCGAATCACTGACGGAACACAACACCACAACACTTTCGTTCCGGACCAGCGCGAGTGGCATCGTTACCCGAAATCCACTCGGAGGTGAAAACAATCGGCCAGCCGGAATGTCACGGCGAGGAAAGGTATCGAAGAGCCGAAGAAAAAGGTGTAAAAAGGGGTCGGGGTGCTAATTCACGTGAGCCGCGAAGCTTCGCATAGCGCTCGGTACCAAAAGCGGGCCGGCTCTGCGTCGACACTGGCGGCGAATGTTCGCCCCCGGTCGGCCTTCGGCGGGACCATTGGCAACGCGGTCGAGCCACCCCCGGCTCGAGCGCCGGCGCGATTGGCGGAATCGGGGCGCCCCTGGGCGGGCCCGCGGCCGTCGCCATGGCCACGGCGCGGCCGCGTGTATGGATCACGCGTCCCCACGTACACTGCCATCGAACGTCACACTCGCGTAGATTACGCGAGCATTCTTCGCGCGAAGCGGCCGTCGCGTTGCGACGGATGTGCCCCGCAGGGATATTATGTTTGCCGAGAATCCAGCCAGCCCGTCGTTGCTCCGACAACCCCGTCTCGCCTTATTCCGAGACTTCTCCTTCGCCGCCGCTGTCTGCCTCTTTTGTCGTTATTCTATATCACTTAAAAGCGGCTGCCGCGCCGCCCTCAAAGACGCTTGTTTTCGCTGCGACTATCCGACATTCAAATCAGCCGGATTATCGGCTCGTCGACGCCAATCTCCGATGGTTTGCGTTTTTTGCTGTCCGTGCGTTAAGAGGGTAGTTGGAAAGTTGGAACGGTATTTCGGGGTATTGTGCAGTTCCGGTCATCGTTGCAGCTCGGATTGCTTTTTTATGTCGTTTATTTGGTATTTTGATTTGCCAGCTAGAGATTTAAGGATATTTGTGTAACGAAGGCAATGTTCGAGGGTCTTTTTATTATAAGTTATGGTACAAAATTGTAAATACGGAGTAGAATCTACAGAGTAACGTGAAGAATGTCAAAATGTTTCTCTTTACAGGTTCAAAGCATTTCTTTTTATTGTTAAGTAAATTTATAGAGGAAGTGAAAGCAATCTTTTTTTTCTCGATGATAGAAAACATTGCACGAAAATATTGACAATGCAGACAAAAATAAACTCTTCTTGGTATGACGCGATAGCATTCTTCTCCAAATACGTTTCTTAATAAGGTCGATCAAAAAAGGTTACTGTTCAGTTTTCGAAAGACACACGATTTCAGCCATTTTGATAAATTCGTTACTACAATGAATTTACAATAACATTCGCAATGTTAAGCACTCGGAAAAATCGAAGAAGTTAAATTTAACTGAATATTTAATTAGCGAAGGTAAATAACTGGAAAATCGGTTGATATAACTGAAAATCAGTTCAATCGACTTTTCAGTTAAATTTACTGATTCGTCCAGTCGTGCCAAAAGAAAATCTGCAGTTGTTACCAGGTAACAACTGATACAGGTTAAAATTTTTCTTAATTATAGCTGATTTTAGAAGCTCATGTCGCAAGGCTTACATCAAAGATAACGAATATGGAAAAAAATAACAACATGCCGATAGTTACTAGTGCAAAATGCACGAAAAAAACTTTTCGAACGTCACGGGTTCATATATATTTGGCATGAACATAAAATATATCGAATATAGGTAAGTAAACAAGTTGTCTACGAGGAATAAAGACTGGACTTTAATAACAAGTCCTCGTAGCAAATAATTGAATATCTAAGGCTAGTAATTGGGAATAAAGCAATTTCGTTTTTAATTAAAATACTTTCTGTTATCTTTGGTAATACTTCAAGTACCGAGTGGTGTGTTTTGTAAAAAATGCATGAAATGATAATAATAATAATAATAATAATAATAATAATAATAACACTAATAGAATAGAAACACTAAACATAATGATGATGATAATAACGACGAAAATAAGCAGATAACAATGTTGTACGATACACATGAAAAAAGCAGCAAAAATCGATTTGGAAGATAAATTTGTATCGGACCGAAATCGACCCCAAGTTACTGGTGTTTCTTGGTCGACACGATGGTACTTCTCCGCTTCTAAAGGTCGTAAGTGTTCTCTATCTCTCTGAGTCAATATACCGCGCGCGTATATTCAACCGGCGTACACACCTATGTTAAATCCCCAAAGGTAGTGGTAGGCGAGCGCGCCGGAATACATGCACGGCAACGAGCAACGGCGGAGACACGGGATTAGATTACTTATCGTATCGTATGCATAGCACACACAGCGTTTTCCACAGATTCGTATCACGGTAGCACGCTAAATCAGTAACTGCCTGAAACCCGTATTAATAAAGACTATAGACAAATTATTAAATCAAGCTTTACTGCACGGTAATTTGCAAACTGATTATAAGCATTTCCGTGCCATACGTTTCGTTTCTTATGACTCTTATACGTATTTAATTTTCAAGCGCGTTTAAGAAAACGTCGCTAGAAAATTACACTGATATTTGCGGCTAAATGAATTTTTTAACAAAACCTCTTCAGATATAATCTGAAATGAGTAAGTGATATATAAATATATAATTGATTCTGATTTTGCGGCAAATCAGTGAAAATCTACTGAGGCTTTTCTCTGGATTTGCCACTTAATTGTGTAGCAGCGATGAGGAGGCGGCGCGTGCCGGTATTTAGACAGGCCTCTGTTCGTGATTATTGAATAAATTAACGTCGTGTAATTGCGTTAGAGACGCGTGTCCGGCAGCCTGTCCCTGGACAATCTACAATCTGTCGACCTCAGCGTCAACGCACCGCAGCGATGGCACAAATTTGCTGTCAAGTCTAACATGGCTAAAATCGCCCCCACTTCGCACGCTCCGGAAATCTCGTGATGACGGATAGCCGAGCCCCCGGAGACTTGTTAGGGAAAGTTGCACGCTCGATTTTGCCTGCTCCGTTTGATGCTCGACAATAATCTCCGTTATCATCGACAAAATACCGACTAATATCCTATTACTTGTTTCGCCCCGAGCCATTTGAGAGGATTTACTTGAAAGTCAACAAACAAGTTGCTGTTTTGCTCAACAATTTTATCGACTTTACCGAGCTGTAATTAAGTACTTTAGCAACGAAGCAACTTTGACTTTTCCATTATTTATTTCATTGCACGCAACTGAAATTATTTGCTCTCAAAATTATAATTATCAATTAGCCTATATGAAATGAATACGTTTCAGACATTTTAGAAGTCGTGCATTTTATTAAACAAGAAAGAAAATAACAAATTTTGTAGAATTATTTTATCCTTGTATTTTATATAAATAAAATAGTCTGCGATGTACGCATAACACTATAAGTGTTAATTATATCACTTTTTACGTAAATCTACCTGTCGTGATAAAAACATTCAAATATCGGTTTTCGCTCGACATCTGAATAAGGATTTATTTTGAAAGATACATCGAATAAAGAAATCCCTTAAATATTATTTAAAATCATTAGTATTTAGTACTTTTGGATTCATAAATGTGAACTCCTTATTTTAAGTAGTATTTAAGAGACTTCTTTTTGCAGTGCATATCGAATACATTTTTTTATGTAACGCACACAGACAAATCAGTTATGTGAAAATTACTAGGCTTTTTAGATTCGTTTCCTTTCTCTGTCACTATTAAAAAGACTTTCAGTAAGAATGTAAAATTACTACAGAAAGGAATACTTCTTAATGCAATACAATTGTAACAATAATTAATAATACTTTCCTAAACGTATTCACATACAAACATAATTAATCAGTAAATTGTAAAAAATCAACTTTGCAATGACTAGTATTGTAAAATTGTAGCAACGTTGTTGTTTACTTACTTAAACGTTTGTGGAAATATTCTAATATTATATTATTAAATACAACAAGTAATTTAACACTTAATGTAAAACTATTGTATTTCGGCAATAATTCTGTAATTATTTTTTCATTTTTAAATTATTTTCGATCTAGTCTGTATTTATTGTAAAAAAAGTGAATTAAAATATAAAGTTTTTTTTTTTTTTTTTTTTTTTGAAAATCAATGATTATCATCATTATAAGTACGCTTATAAAAAGCTCGCGAATAGCTCGCAGGTTTATTTCCACAAACGAAATATCCCTTTCGCCAAAATACAATAATTGCTAATATTATGGGAATAGCAATCAAAAGCCCGATTAATATTCCAACTAAAAATGCTGCTTCTCTTACATTCCTTTGTTCTGCTTCAAAAAAATTTAGACATCGCAAGGTAGTATGTTCCAGACTTATTAATTTTCGATCTCTAAATTCCGGTGGATTGGCGCAAATTAAGCTATGCAATTCAGATTTTAACAAACCATGAGCATATTTGGGTAAAAAGGTTTTGATCTGTAATTAAATTGTAATAAAATGTAAATTAGAAAACGGTAATAAATTTTAATTGATCGAACAATACTAATCAAATTCATAAAGAAACATATTTTTGTACTTATATCCTTATGGAGGGGGAAGGGGAGGGGGTCATTGAATCATTTGTGAAAATATCACTAACAGTAATTCCACTGTTCTTAAAAATTAAAAATATCCTTAACGTTATACAATTATTAAATCAAAACAATTTAAAAAACAAAATTGATAATTTATTGTTTATCAATTATATTTATAAAAATAATTAAATTATTACAATCAATAAACTTTTTGCAAGGGAATCTTTCACAAATTATTCAATTGCGCTTAATCAACCTTTGATATATTAAAATAATCGAAATTACCAATTTTTCATTATCACAATCGCAAATCCAATGATTATTAGATAAATGCAATTCTTCTAGCTTGTCCCATAGAACCATTTCCATTGGTAAATATTGCAATGAATTATTGGACAAGTCCAATATTTTTAGTAAAGGTATGTACGCACGGGTGTTGTTCTATATGGAAACGAATGTAATATTATAACATATGAAACAACGCAAAATGTTATAAATTAAATTAACTCCAAAATGCATACATCTTACATAAAAATGTTTTAAAATTTAATGCGAATTTCAAGAGACTGTATTAATTTTATACAAAAATAAGAATAGATATGATATTAATCAACACTTGTAAATGCAATGCACTGTAAACGTAATCTTTGTCAATCGTTATATGTTGAATAAGACTTACAGTTATTAATTTCTTAAACTTGATTGTTATGTTAATTAGAATTATTTTTACCACAATTTTTTGTCTAATATAATACTCATTATGATACAACACTTACGTGATTTACAAACGAATCTCCAGAAATATAAAACAAGTGTGGGCAGTTGGTCAGTGACACGTTTTTCAAACTCGGTAAATTAGATAATGAACCAGCTTCAATTTTCGTCAGGTGCGTCATATTATTTAAACTCAGAGTCGTCAATTTTAACATCGTTCGAAATGCATTGGTTTTATCGACAACCGTAAAAGGATTGCCGTCCATTATTAGCGTTTCTAAATTACTAGCGGCTTCCAAAGCGAGCGGAGGGCTTTCAAATAAGTTGTTACTCAAATCAAGAAGCTTAAGATCGCTGAAATTTGAAATATAATTTCATATTATTCACCGTTTCAGCAAAATATACACAATCTTTGTATCAGAGTTAATTATTTTAATTTAATTTTAATTCGTATACCGAAGTATGTAGTCAAGATTGTGATGTAACTCCTTTAAGTTACAATTACTCAAGTCCAATTCTTTCAAATTCCTTGTCCACGTTAAAGTTTCACCATTTCTTCCCATTAAGTTTCCCAGAGGATTATTTCTGATAGACAATTTTCTTATTTCAGTCACATGCTCAAATACATCTGGATTCAAATTACTGAGTAAATTGTCATTTAAATATAAAGCCTTTAAATCAGATAATGGATCCACATCTTCCGGAGAATAGGATCCCTGTAATCAAAGCAAGACGAATTATTAGAATATTTTGGTACATCTTTCTAATATTAAAATTATTATATTTTAATTTTAATTTTGTTTAATTGAGTTAATTTAAAATTAAAAACAATTTAAAATAGCTAGTTAAGTATACATTTTATTTTAAAGGAATTGAAACAAAACTTTCTTAACAAAATCATATCAGATGATCGCAATTTACCTCAAAAACATCTGGCTGTAAAACATCTGAAGTAATACCATTCTTACTCAGATCCAATTCGCCTAAAAACTTAATTTGTTTAAAGGCCGCCTGTACTATGTGCTTAATGGGATTTTCGCGTATTGCCAATTTTTTTATTGTAATTGCTGGAAACTGAGTGACGTTCTCGATCGACGAATTAACGAATAATGCTAGCGTCAAGTTTGCTGGCCACTCGTACTCGTTGAAATGTTTGATTACTGATCGATTAGTGCAGTCCAAAATGGTATCTTTAAAACATTCAGTCGTAGTTTATTAACTTTGATAAACATTTTCAAATAGTTGCTCACATTTTTCTGTACTTTTTGCAAAATTATTGTTGTAATAACCCTAATTATTGTAAATATCATTAAAAATTTTATCAAATCACGACATCTTGTATTACAATATATTATTTTTCATATTTTTATACATTTCTTTTTCGTTTGCGACCTTGATAAAAGTCTGACACATCGCATTGTAATATAACACTTAACAACACTTAATAACAATAGCAACTCTGCAATCTATTGATAGGCAAAAGACATTTATTTTTAAATGAATGACAAAAAAATTATAATATTCATTTGGAATATTTTACAAGATATAAAAGTAATGAAATTATTTACGATACCTTTGCATGCACACAAATCACAAATTTTCTCAAGGATCTTTGTATTATCATCAGCGGTTGAATTTTGCGTGGGCTTCGCTAAACTCTCTGCGACTGTTGCCTCAGCTTTCACGTCATGTAAATTTTGACAAGATGCGTGAAAGGCGAGGAAAATTACGATACTCCAAAAAAGAGGCATGTTTCCCTATCGTCGCGTGGACGTAACTGTCGAGTGAAGTTCGTGTCAGAAAAAAGGTGTTCGCCTATCTATTCATACGTTCTATCTGATAACAGATCAGTCGTGATAAGATACACGGCGTATGTAGAAATGCTTACCTTATGAATGGATTACTTTAACTTGTCAGATTTTATTATTTCCGCAAAATCATATACTTAATTTCTTAGATAAATATAAAAGATACAATTAAATTTCAATAATTAATTGGAATTGATACAAGTGACACTGATATATGGTAATTATACAAACAACCAAAGTTAATGACAAATATACTATTAAATGTAAGGCATTTTTAAGTAATACAATTAATGTATTTAATTTTATCTCGTGCGATTAATTTTATCTTGTGTGAATCATTAATATTTTCATCAGAATGTAAATATGATAACAGTGTAATAGTCAATCAATGACTGTAATGTTCCAAAAAGATTTTCCATTTTGCGTACTACCAATCAAAAGACAGTAACACAATCATATTCACTGTCAACGACAGAAACACGACCGTGTCTCCTAATAGTAGAAAACTAATTAAAATTGTATTTTGGTATTAGCGACAAAGTATATAAATACATAATTCGGTATTGTCTGCTTGAAGCAACAGTAATTACATTAATTCTTTGTCTTCTCTACATAAAAAAATGGCTGCATTTCAACCCTTCCTACAGTTCGCAAAACCTTCGCAGGGTAGAGGGGCTTAAGATGGTTATTAATGAAGAAAATGTATAAAACCATCAAATTAATAAGTAACCCAATTAAAAAAAAAAAAAAAATTTTAATATTTTCTATCATTTGTCAAACAGATTTATATAAAATGTATACAAACCGTGTGTAAACAATTTATGTAAATGATTTACAATAAAAATAAGTCAATATGGAAATATTTTAATGTAAATTTTATGTAAATTGATTATATGACTGCTGGCTATTAGGGAAATTTTATAAACCCAAACATTATTGTTAATGTTTCAATGACAGCGAGTGCGCATGGTGGAGGTGAAAGCAGTGGAGAATTAATTAAGTACCGACGCTCTGCCTTACCCATCATCGTTAACGTCAACCGTCACCAGATGGCGATAAAATCAGTTTGCAAATGGAACTTAACCTATATCAAATAAACACTGTTGTTACATAGAGTTGCGGCTATACAAATTAAATATCCGACTTTGTTGAAGAATAAAATTTATGAATAAACATTTAAGTGAAGCATGTTTGCAACAAGAAGATTTTAAAGCAAACTGAAGCATCTTTCTTGATTGTTATTTTGTTATAATTTTTACTATTTATGTTTATTTCAAAGTTTCGCATATCAAAGAATTTACAAAATAACATTGAAACATGGAAGAATTTTTGAAAATAAATTGGTAAATTAATTTCTTATTTTCTTATTAAAATGTAACGTGCATTTGTAGATAATTTATATTCTATCGGGGTATAATCATTGTAATCATCATAATACTGAAAATAAAAGTAAAAATAAAAGAAAACCAATTTCAGAGAAAAAAATTTCGAATATAAATATTATTGCGGAATATTTCTTAAAACAATAATAGGTTATTTGTGAATATAAGTTTTTTTAAATACATAAGGTTATTATCATTAACTTGATTGCTAAAATTTCAGGTCAACTGACATTAATGACATAGTTGATAGAGTTTTCATTGACGAGGACCGTATCATGAAGGAATCTGTTATGTACAAAATTCTGTCAGGAACTTTTAAGGATCCTGTTGGCATTTCTACATTTGAAGAGCAAATTGAAAAACCTCAAATACATAATGAGGAGCCCAAGAAAAGAGGCAGGCACAAGAAAAATGCTGTGAACTCTTTAAACAAAACGCACGAAAAGAAAAATTAATGTTGATTAAAGAGAATAGATTTTATAAATACATAAAATGGTTTGATTGTTTTATGAGAATTTCGTAGAATCAATAAAACAAGTCAGTGAAATCAGCAGGAAGTTAACTCATTTTAATCAAATCTCCAGATTGGAACCCTGATAGAACACCATACTTATTATATATATAATATTTATACGTATATCATACATATAAAGAATAAAAAAAGAGCTAAATGTCCAACTAATTTACATATAATATACATGATGTTCTATTGGGCAAATTTATCTTGCTGATTCTACAAAATAATTTTATTTACAAAATTTTATATTTGGAATGGAAGAAACGCTCATTTTTTACACTTTGTCATTTGTTTGAAAATATTGTACTCGACAGGAAAAGTAATGACAACTCATGTCAAGTTGACAAAACTCGTCTTTGGCTCGTTCTGCAACCTGACACTTGTTGTCATTACTTTTCCTCACTAGTTAAGTAATGTACTATGATTGCTTAAATAATAAAATGTTTTGAATCAACAAAAAATTGGTGGAACAGACAAAACATTTTTCTGCAGGCGAATAAACGATATAAAAAATATCAGCATTATACATGATTGCTAAATTAAATCAAAATTACATATAAAAGTTAGGCAAACTGAAAATATTATAATAAATTTAGAATAAGTATAGTAAAAAAATTGTGATGTCTGTTAAATCAGAACTTCTTAAAACTACCACCTTTATATGAAATAATACTTAGATAGCATAATTTTTGTAAAAAAACTAAAATGGTATTATATATACTTGTACATAATAAACTTTATAATATATATCATTATACATCTGTTTTTTATTAATAATTATCAGTAATTAAAAAATTAAGAGTATCTTAAGAGATTAATAAGAAATTTTAAGCTTTTAAAGTAAAGTAGAATTATATGGTATTCTTTTATTTCTTTCTTTATTATTTTTTTTTTACTTTATTACACAC
>JABFOV010004495.1:0-13828 GCA_022817685.1 Aradophagus sp. ZL-2020 | reverse complement strand
TTGTAAGACTTGTATCTGTTAATTAGTGTATATAATTTCAAATTGTATCGCTTTTAATTTTCCTTCGTTACATTCCCCTGTATGCGAATAATTCTAAGTATTTCATTTTCATTTTTGTTATACAGTTCCGCACATCTGGTATTCCGCGCTTTTCGACAGTTGAATTTACAACGAAATTTGTTTGCATTGTATTTTTTGTGACGTTGAAAAGAAAACGAAAAATATTTACCGTGTGCACTTCTTATTTGAAAATATTTATAACAACCATCCAAGCTCACTAATCTCATTTTTAAATAATGCAACAATAAAATAGGTTTCGATGAATTTTTTATTCCTCGATTTCATAATGTTAAAATTGTTAAAATAAGTTTTTTTCAACGTAACTTGAAATATATTCCCGTTTCGTGAGTAAGAAAAAGTTTGTTTCGCAATTAATTAAATTCGTAATATTGCGCTTTTAAAACGAAGTATAAAAATGAAGTAGAAAATTAATACATTTTATTAATATCTCTTTTATTTTATAGATTATTATTTTTATAAGAAACTCAATACCTGTTTAAATGTATTCAATTTGTTGTAAAAAAGACCGTGAAATTTTCTTGTACATCTCATTCATACGTTATGAAATTTTTAATATTCGAGCAGCTATTCTTCTAAGAAATTATAATTTTCCTTGTTTCCAAAGAACCTTCATACAAATTTACAAGTCTATACGTCTTAACAAAAAATGCGTTACAATGCATGTTAAAATATTCTTTTACAGAAGTTCAATTTTGTATTAATTTTAACTACCTGATTGTATACTTAATAAGTAGTCAATAAATTTTATATTTAGTAATCAATTGTGATCAATAAAAAAAGCATTGTAGTCTAAAACAGTGATACCATCTATGGACGAAAAGTTATCGAAAAATCGGAACGTCAGTATCGACACGAAATCCAAAACACTTAGCTGCGATAAAAATGTCCGAACAGGGACTCAGTATTTGAGAGTCGGGCGCGCCGTTATTTCAGCCGCAGGTCTATTCGCGTCGCAGACCATTAGCATGAAATTTGAATCGGCGTCGTGCAAGTTTACACCGGTTAAGGGCCTTTTGAATGCATAAACGATGCGCCAGGCTGATAAAATGCGAAGCCGCGAAAATTTTAAGTACTCGTAACGTCAGGTCGTAATAACCGCCGGTTCACAAATTCATTCATTGGCCGCTATTATATCGGCTATAAATACGATTAAACGATCGTGATTGAAAGCTCCGCAGTACGATAACGGTGCGAAGTTGGCAAACGCGATTCTTGGGGAATTATTTTTCTTTCCTTTATGTTTCTTCTAAGTAAAATGGTGAAAAGTAATAAAATTAAAAGAGAAAACAAAAGACAATCAATAAAAAGTTTCACAAAAGTATAAGGATGATGGATTGAGGAGGAAAAGAAGTAAGGCTGTTGAAAGTAAAGTAATAGAAAATAATATACGTGCAACGATAAACAATTGACGAACGATAAATAATTATTACTGACAATGATCGCTTCTTTTTCGTTGACTTTTTCCGACATTTCCCTTGTTAAATTTTCAACGATTTCTCTTTAATTATTTATCATTAAAAGTTTCTCAATGATCAGCTTTTCCTGCTTCCTTTTCTTTCTTCATTCATACGTTCGCCGCTTTGAAGAAGAATGGATTCAATAATAAAACCTCTTTTTTGTTGCAAAAGACTTTTTGTTGTGCAAATTGAAACAGGTATTGAAAGCACTCATTTTACGGCATCGTTAATTGTATGGCAAGGGGTGGTAAAAAATTGGAATGCAATCTTTAATAAAGTGCAGGCGTTAAACGAATCGACCGAATTCTATTTAACGTTCGTGCAATACTTTTTTTTTCAACCCACAACGGAGTTTCTTATTTAATAACGAATTTATTTCATGTTAAAATTTTTACCGCATCACTCATTTCCAGTCGATATTCTTCCGACGTTATCGAACGTTATAACGCAAGCGAATTTCCAACACAGTTCATTTGACTTAAACTGATACAATGACAGTTAACTTGAATTTACTACCGCAGAACGTAACAAACGAACGAAAGCAAAATATAAGGCGCAGAATATTTTAAATTATCTTCCACCGATCCGTTTTACGCATCAAAATAGTCTGACTTTCATATCATAATAATAAAACTGTTTTTGCTGGAACAATATACATATATTCTAATTACAGACTCTTTCCACTAAACTTTCATACGCGTATTTACGAGTAAAAAGCCTTATGACATTTCACCACTTTTTTGAAAACTAATTACAGTTTATTAATGCATCACTACTTTTAGTTCTTGTACATAATTACATATGAAGTAAAATATGGTAATAATACAAAGGCGCATAAAATTTGTTCATTTTGATGTCCTTCGGGGACGAAAAATTAATATATATATAAAGTAGAACTGTAATTAAAATATTCCGTATCAAATAATACCATGAATTAATGCATAACATTAGTGAAAACAAGAATAATGATAGGCAGTAGTATAGATGGTGGTATGTGAAAGCGAAAGAGCCCGTTATATATATACATGAAAATACAAAGTTGCGTTATGGGTTGCAGGTGTGATGAGCTAGCTTTGGGGACAGCTCGTGCTTGGCCACCGACGCTTGGCCACGAAGCGGTGGCTGAAGTGCACTGACATCTGCGGCCAAACACTTGACACAGGGATGTCACTTCTATTGACGAGAGGGGTGCGCCGGGGGCCGCTCCTCTGCATCTTGGCGCTGTTCTTCCTTCTAGTCCTGTACCAGCTCGGAGTCATTTGCAACACCGCGAAGGAAACGCCAAATGCCCTCATGATATCTAAAGAGGTAATTCGCATAATTCAGCCGTTCCATGCTTTATGTACCGTAATAACCCGGGACAAAACATCGCTTTGCATCTGCTACTTTAAAGACGTCCCGACGAATGACCCCGCAGAACTACGCGCTTTTGTTTCGGAATTATTGAGACGGCAATTTATCTCGGTAATAAAACGTCGAGAAAATTTGAATTCAAAAACCCGAGGAAGATTCTTTGCAATGAGGTGAAATGCTAGCCCATGAATTCGCGGTTTGTTTACGAAACTAATGGATTAAAGTTTTTAACAATATATATAAATAATGGAAAGATTGAATTTGAATGTGGTATTATAATTGCATTGGAAAGAGGTACATTTAGAAAAATGTGTTTATAGTGTAAACTCAACATTTTACTGTTAGAAATATATTTAAAATATTGTTTAAACAGTAACATTTAATTATTCTAAGTGTATTGTGATTGGTGTACAATGTTTAAGATTAGTTGCAAAAAGTTTTATATGAAATATATAATGATAAATTACAGTTCAAAGGAAATATATATTAAATATAAATGTTGTATGGCTTTTGAGGTAATCGATTTTGGAAGAACGTTCAGCCAAATGATAAATTAGACGAAAATTGTAAATTCCTCCCGAGGCGCAGTAAAATGAGTTTCGACTCCGACGAAGTTTCCAATCGCAGGGTTGACCGCGCCGGATCAGTAAGGTTTGCAGGCAGATACCGAAGACAAGGCCAGATTGTCGTGTCTCGAGATCTTGATCCCTCGGGGGCGAAAGCAAGAAATCTGCCGAAAATTATTCAATTGACTTAATCTTTGAGTTCATAAAGCAATGATTGTTATTGCATTAATTGATCAATATTGTTACGGACATTCTTAATTATTAATTAACAGAGATTATTTTAATTCTGAAAACATTCGCTTACAAAAAAAAATATCTTGTTGAACTTGTTTAATTTCTTTGATCAAGATAAATTAATATCAAGATATTTTAATTTCTTACCCCAACAAATTTGGTTCTTTAGCCGATATATCCTATTTGTAAGTGTTCATATTAAGAATTGATGTTTTACGTAAATTTTGTTTAATAAATCAAGATCAAAATAAAAAAGTCAAAAATGTGTGACAGCAAAAGAAACTGTATTATTTCAAAGTGTATATATATACAGAAAAAATCTGTATTAATTATAAAGATTTTCATGAAGCTTACAAGTCCTTATATGTATTTCAAAACTTTTTTCTCAGTGTTAATACAAATTCATGACCAATTCAATTTACACTTTGAAATTAATGAAACAATTGTTTTGTTACTGAAGATCCAAGCTGCGTAGCACGAATTCGTCATAATTCCGAAATGACCAACCAACAGTGCGAGTTTCAAAGCTGAAGTAAAACGCTTGGCCTGTTTTCGGGTCGGAACGGACCTCCCTTTGACGCGATTGATGAAAACAAACATCGTTAGTTACAAATAACGAGCTTTCTCTCGGGAGGCGTTACGAGCCCGTACCACCTCGAGCTTACCAAGAGCGTAACGCCTGTAATATATGGAAGAACGTGCATTTGGAGCCCGAGATATGTAGCAAAGGAAAACACGCGAAGACGCGCCTCCGAGTTCCATGATACTGTTTCATTGAATTAGTCACAAATTTATGAAAACGTTAATTTCATTTAAAATATTTGATTGTCCAAACGAAGCGTTATAGATAAGTCGTTGAAGAATTTGACGGCACTTTTCAGTTGAATTTACCGTCTGATGGAAGTAAACCGGTACTGTGATTACCTATCAAATGCGGATTCTTCGGCATCGGAGCTTGAAATTGTTGCTTGAGCGAGCAAGGTCAGATTCGGAACGTTTCTAACAGTCGGTCTCGAATCAACTGGAAAAGAGAACTATACAAATCGTACTTGAGTTTCGTTGCGGTTTTGACTTTTTCTTCTAATAATTGTAATACCGTATATTATTTCATGAGATATTACGTGAATGGAATTTCTGGATATAATAAATCATAACCTTGTTCAGAAAATCTGTAAAAATATTATTAAATCAAATGGGCCTAGTAAGCTTGGAATCAAGACACCGGATTATTCGTATCAATATCGGAACGTTATACATCTCATAAAAAGCAGCTTTAAACTCTGCAAGCCGAAGGTCCAAACTTTTTGATAGCATTCAAACACGGACAATAATCCTTTCGGCATTTGCTTAATCAACTTCTGCATTTATCATTCACGTTTTCCCTCTGCTTTGTACTTGTAGCATAGCGCGCGATTGGCAAAGTGGACTTCGTCGATCTACCATTCATTCAATCAAATATTCATCGCGAATCGTCAATCGCCGTTTCCGCTATAGATGTAGGCCATCGTATGAAATTGCCGGCACCTCTTTATTGATTATCGTCGAATAAATTCAGCGTACGTTCACGGTGCCGGCGAAATGTTATTCCGCGCGAATGAAAAGTTGATGAGGGCGATGATTTTCGGTTGACCGTAACGAAACTTGAATGGGCCCCGAATGAACCAATTTCGTAGCCACGGTTTATCGATCGGTTGCCGATGATTGCACTGTCGTCGGACAATTAATTCGCGGCTTCGATTACGGCCGAGCGACGCGATTGATTTTTTTATTACGCCGCTTATCAGCATAGCTCTTTAATGATTTAATTTTGTTTCAAAAATCACGCACTTATTTTTGTTAATTCGAAAAGTAATTTGGAAATTAACCATCATTCCCTACCGAAATTCCGAAAACGTTAAACGGCCGAAATGTATGTTCCTTTATTATTTATTCCCTGAACGGATATATTTTGCGAAGCATTTCAACTTTTTACCGTCAATTTTATGGGGTAAGTTTTAGAGAGTAATAAGATCGAACCGAAGTCTTCTGACAAATTAAATTTTTCACGTTTGATATGTATTTTTACAGTATAAACAAATTCGTCTTCCATGGAAAAACGTAACATTAATGAAAACACTTTACAAGTAACACGTATTCAATCTCGGTCTTATTTATTATTCATTTTGTAACAAATTTGTAAGCTCGTTTTCATGAGTATTTTCCCGAGAAAAAAGTAATAATAAATAAGGGAGCCAATTAGCGCGATCGTTCAATTCTGACGCCAGAGTTTTTCCCGAGTTAACAGTGTCCGAGTTTTCGCAAGATCAAACAATTTCGATGCGATAAAAGTAAAAAAAGAAGAAGACGAGGAAGGAAAGAGAGAAGCTTATTTGATAAATGTCAACGTCGCTTTGACGCCAAGTGTTTCTTTTTCCCCTCATCCTTGTTATTTCTTTTTTTTCTTTCTATTTTTTTAGATGTCTTTTTATTTTTCTCTCTTGTTGCCAAGTTTTAGATTCTTTATTATCAGCCGTTTGGAAAAGTGCCTGGTAAGGATCTTAAGGACATTGGATGGTGTCAAAAAGATATGGCGATCACAAATTATTTTAATCATTGCAGTGTTAAACATTACAATAAATTTTTCTTGTAAATAGCGATTGTATTGCAAAAGTTGAAATAATTTATCAGCTATACTTTTTTCGTTCGATTATATTTTATTAACAAGCTAGTCCGGAAATGCCGTGAATAGTTGAACTTACTTATTAATCATTATTACGCATTCAACGTTTACGTCATAATAGTTCTCAGAGCACTTAGAATAATAACATTAACGATGTTAATAAAAATAAGAAGTATTGTTTATTATGTCCTTATAATGCAAACATGGTTAGTTTAAATTCTAAATTAAAGACAAAAGTATCATTGTACGAGATTCGTAAATTTAATTAGAGTGTGACTACGTGTGAACGTATAACATTTGAGGAAAATTCTTAATTGTGACTATATTACACTTTGTCTTGTTTAAAGCAGTTAAATGACTCATTTCTTTTCTTTTTTCATGGATGTATAATATCTTGAAAATAATAGCACAAGTTTATAGCAAAAGCAAAATTTTTAAATTAAACTTTACTCCAGTTACATAAAAATTTGAAAAAAATATATATAATTATTTTCATTTTCTCTCCCAAATATTAATTTTTAAAGTCAAATTAGTAAATGAAATAGTATTTTATTTTACATGTAGAAAAGTACACGTATCAGAATATAAATGCTCTTCAAATACTGTAATATAAAACCACAAAATGATTTTGTTGTTTCATCAATTTGTTAACGAAATCCACAATGCGCCGCGGGGTATTCATCCGCAAATTATCAAATTGAAAAACCTTGCTATATTTTAACAAGTGATTTTATTACGCAATCAACAAACGTGACGTAATAACGAGTTTGTTTTTAATTTCTTTAGCACACAATCCGAAATTGATATCGTTTATTGTGTACCGCATTCTTCGGCACGAATCAGAACTTTTTATATTAAAATAAATTGTTTCCGTGCATTCAATGAACAACACCACGAAACTTGATCGCCCACTGAACAAAATATAACAAGAGTAGTTACAATATTTGAAAAATATTTTGTAAAGTGATATCAAACAATTTTATTATTCTATGGGATAAAATTGATTCAAAAATTAAAAAAATCTTTTGAAACAATGTTACTTTTATCGATATATTATTTAGAATATAATAAAACTGCTTATGAATGCTTCGTACAATGATTTTTTATGACACGTTACTATATTTATTATATTTTCCTTAAATCAAATGATTTCACGCTTTTTTATATTTGCCAACAAAATAGAGGAGAAACTGAATGAAAAGCCGGAGGAAAATGAAATTCGCAGAGGGAAATTGAAAAGCCCGATTCATTTTTATCGCACGCGATTCCGCAAATTGTTTATTCGATTGCACGTCGAGTAATTCAATAATCGAAGTAATCATTGCCGTATCCTCGCGATAGATAGCCAATCTGGCGTGAAACGTTAGAGGGAACAATTTAGTTGCGCGATTTCGCGTATCGAATGACTTGCTGTGGAAATTCATCCGCGCGCTTGTTCATTACGAAAGCGCCGTGCGATCTCCATATTCAAGTGGAGCCGCGGCAACGCAAAATCCTCGCATTCGGCCGAAAACAGCCTGATACAGTTAGCACATGCTAAGCCAGTTTTAAACAGCTTACCCGCTGGTGATAAACTACTTGTACCCTTCTATTGTGGCTTTCAACTTTCAACTCGCCTTTTAACTCGCCGGCGTTATGATCGATGACAGTCGAGGAAGCTACTTAGGGAAATGAACAGTCGCTTTTGCATGCGAGCAACTTTTTCCACAACTTTCTTCACTTACCTTTGTTCCCTTTTCATTTACTTTTTCTCTTTATCAAGTCTGTCCCAGAACGTTACAGAAAATTACCAAACAAAAGTAACTGTTGCATTTTTTTTGTCAGCATTACTAATAGGTGACTTTTAGGTATCTTCATTTTTAATTCATTCAAATTATTGCAATAACATTTTATCATAACAATCATGATATTTTATCTTATTATATACAAAATAAAGAAGCATTGTAAAAATACACTGACTACATCAGTAGTCTTAGATAATCCATAATAGTCAGTATAAAATTACATATAAAAAGAGATTTTATATGAAAATTCACATTTGTTATGTAAAACAATAGAAATAATATATTTGTAATACAATACTAATATATTTAAAAAGCAATTGTTTCCAAAATCAATTAATAAAATAAATTATTCATTTGAATCCAATAATACTTGTAATATTGATACATTGATATTTTTTTTTCAAAATCAGTGTGTAATTTTATTAATAAATTAAATCTTTTAATTATCTTTTAATTGTTATAACGCATTTTGGAAAAAAAAAGTAAAAAATCAATTCAGTCCATCACTGATTATAACGAGCAACACTGATTATAAAGAGCAACTTTCGATCACGTATTATTAAACAATTACTTTCTTGCTTGCGTTAAATGATCAATGTATCATTTTACTTCGGTCACGAATCGTGTAATGTGAGTTTAATTATTAATACAAGAGCATCAGGCGATGATACGCGATACGGGGTGTATCGGGCTGGGTATTTAGAAATAACCGTGCAATTTCATTAAACTTGCACGTATTAGCGTAAATGGACTACGCTTATTTGATGCTTGATTGACGATCAATTAAAGTGAAATTTCACATATGGCAAATTCGGCCATTTGTTCGCGTGGCCCATTTTTACCGGCATTTTCAAGTTCCGTTCTCCATTTGTTGGCGCTATTTATTAGTTTCGTGTCTAAACTCGATATCATTCCAATTTTCGTGCTATTAACTCTAGTTAATGGCCGTAATAACGAGAAGCAAATGTTGAAAGGGGAATCACTAAATCGAGAATTTTTTAATTCATGGAGAGCAGAAATTGATAAAATTGTGTTTAATTTGAAACTTGTAAATTTTTTTAGTAGTCAAATTTATATAAATAAATAAATTCCACTTATAAAAATAATCGACTTACTACATATATAATACTTTTGTAGTAAATGGAAAAAATGCATTTTACTATTAATTTTATTTTGCTACATATTGAAATTGCTTACGATAGAATCATACAATAAGTTTCAATGAAAATAATAACTTTATAAATTCTTTTCTTCTCTGTGTAGAAACAGAATTTCTCATTTTGAACATGAGAAACATTATTACATTTAATACTTTCATGTATACGCATTCTTAAATACTGATAAGCTTTCATTACATGAATTGCAATAAATTCGACTATTTATAACAAAAAATCCGTAAATGTGTATAACGCAATATTGTTCCATCATTTAGTTAATCACTGAATGTTCGTGCTACCGTATATAATACAACCGCGAATAACATTACCGCAACTTTCCATTAGCAGCGTTCAATCGAAGTTTGCTGATTAAATAATTGTAATCAGACATAACTCAAGCTTGAAAGTGGATCGAGTTTTTCTTAGATATAATATGATATTAAATTTAAATTTAAAAATGAGGTTCAAGACCATAGAAAATAAAATTGGGATATCCGGTTGAGTCGTACATTTTTAAACTAATAAAACGTACAGTCAGAAGCCAGTTTCAAACAGCAAAGGTTCTGTAAATTGTTGTATAGTTTTTTTTATCTTTTTTTATACGAGCATTAAGCTTAACAACACGGATACTACTGTAGCCTAACTTTATATTTCTTAAATCCGATCAAAAAGTGAATGCATGTATAAAGAAAGATTTTATTTTTACAACAAAAAAAAAAAAAAGAAACAAATTATTTTCTTCCTAACTGTTAAAATTAATTTAAAACAAAGCATTCATCCACAAGTTTATTATGTACAGTTTACTGTTCTCTCATATTTTAAAAATTGAATAGTAAAAAAACATTGCCGCTTTTTGATGCATCTTCAAATAATTAATTATATCCATGCGGATATTTTGATCGCGACGTGATATCGGCAAATTCTGGCCACTGCAAGCCGTACTGGGACGAGCGTGTGTCGCGCTCGTTCTTTTCGCGGCATAAATCGCCGGTCGCATTTCATGCGCGGCCTCCCATTTGCGCAACCGGCCAACCCGGCAAAGTGCTAAAAAAGGAAGCCCTTGTCGCGAAACGTTGCGGGAAAAAAAGCGGACTCTAATTGTAAAATACTCGTGCCGGCCTGCGCGCCGTCGCGCCGGTGCTTTATCGCTGATAGTAAAAGAAAAAGATTAAAGCCGTTGCCAGGTGGCGCCACTCTTACTAAGATAAATATCAGTCGCCTTTAATTCGCGTGAGATTATTATAAGCCGGGCATTTTTCGTACCCAAAGCCGGCTGTCTTGGGTCAGAAGTTGAAGCCGAGGTAAAGGGAGAATAAAGGATGATTGAGTAGAAAACTATTTTGATGATATTTATGCACTGCTTGATTGGTAAGGCTTTGGAAATGACAAGTTTTCGTAAACGCAGTAAACATACGAATTCGCGAAATAGCAGAAGAAATTCTCCGAATTCATCACTTCAATGGAATTCTTTTAATCTCGTCTGCATGCCAGAGGTTTTCGGCACTCGTTTTTACGGAACGTGACTTTTAGGAGAATGTTTTTTGACAGTTTTTCAATGTCATTATTATTTTTAAAGAAAAGAGATGTACGTGCTGAAAATGCGCCGTTTTTTCCTCATGCGAAATTGACGTTTTATATTCGAAATTGATTGATGTTTGAATCCGTTGGAAAAAAATAATAATAAATAAAATGGAAAAACATCACAATGTTCCTTATAAAGGTCATCTATTTTAACCACACTTACAAAGACGCATGCTCACTTTTACTAGTTACCGGCAGTGCATTCGAACAGAAATAGATTAGACATTTAAATTTCCCGCGTAGTTTAATCAACGTTCTTAAAATATAAAAAACAAAAAGAAAAACTATTTAAAAACCTGAAAAAGTTTAAGTAAATGTTCCCGGCACTTCGGTAATCACTCTAATATTATTTTTTAATAAAATACCACGATTCGTAACAATTAAATTTTTTATTCGTCAGTTACCTGTTATGTTGCAAATAAGTTTAAAAAACGAAATCTGAACTTACAAATTATTTGCACAACTTTACAATGCATGATGCAATATCATTATACCATGCATTACATTGCAACATTTAATCGCACGTTACACATACTACCTTATAGGTTTTACAATAAATTATCTTTTTTGCGAATTCGTTCTCTCAGAGCGATTTCACAACAATCATTTGAACTAGTATTAGAACTTTAATGAATTTTAAATAAGTAAAGCGAAATTAATTTTTAAAATGTACTAAATTTGTTATAATTAAAAAATTATAAATAAACGACTGTAAGTATAATTTCGAAAGTTTTTTCTGGTTAACACAAAGAGAGTTAAATATCGCCTCGGTCTGCTGTGCGCCGATTGCACCGTTCGATCAAATAGATCTACAACATCAAGTGACCGAATTCCGACGAGGTAACGCACGATCTGAGGCGAGCGACGTGACGTCATATTGATGAACGTGGCCGAAGACACGGCGTGAGATTAAAGAGATAATTGTATGGAAAATCAGTTTGGTCATTTATTTTTTCACGCCGCACATATATTCGAGCGGTAGATAACGGGTTAAACATTAAATAAAGCGAGCGCCGGGCGCTCATCCCCGTCCTTCGGCTCCCCCGGGAGATATGCTTTTCGATTAAGCGCCACTGCGAAAGTGTTTAGGGATCAATCTGTTGCGAATGATAAACATTGCGAGAATATCGCCAGGCCTTATCGCGCATGGTCCATTTTGTCGCAATGTCGTTCGCGTCGCCCGACGCGCCGTTATTGATACATAATTGACAATTTCATATTAATTGCTTTCACGCGCGAGCAAGATTGTCCGTTGACGTTTTCGTGGTCGCCTTACCTTTGAAATTTCATTTCACTACAAATTTAAACAATTTACGTTTTAATTTTCGTGATGGTACAAAAAATATTGATTTTTTTATTTTATTGTTTCAACGCAAAATTTGGAGTTTGTGGAGAGCAATAGTACCTTTACAAATTTGTATTTAAAATTTAATTTCTTGTTTTTCACACATTATCTTTGTCAATAGTTGTCTTTTCTTATACAAACTTATGAGGTAAAGTATGTGGCTTAAAATTTGTATTTGACCACCAAATAATGATTTTTTTATTTGTTTCAGAAATACGTCTTGGGACCGTACGATCAGAAAATGTATCAGTACGACAGAAAGATGCCTTTAATATTTATTGGTGGCGTTCCGAGATCGGGGACAACTCTCATGAGAGCCATGCTAGATGCACATCCGGAAGTCAGGTACGATTTTATAACCAATTACTACGACCCCATTGTAAAGCCGAGCGAATTCAAATACACTTTGAAAAAAAAAATTATTTATAAAATTATGTCATTTGTTTTTATTGAGTAATGAAACTTAAATTATATTAGTTATAAATCCCTAACGCGATCTAACATAACCATTATTATGATCAGAATTTTATGAATTGTGATATCAAATGAATTCATGATCATCTAATTCAACATAATTTTTCTTGCTAATCTGATTTCTTGGCATTGAAATTTAAACGCAAGATAAGTCGATTAAAAGTTGCTTCGATGAGTTGCTTGTTGCTCGGTTTACTTATCTTAACATAAATGTAAATTATATATTTCAATAGCTGTTTCTTTGGTCATGTCGTATTTACAATGTTCCGTGAGACGCTGATTGCTTTGACTCTTGCTTTACAGATGCGGCCAAGAGACTCGAATAATTCCGCGGATTTTACAAATGAGAGCTCACTGGGTTAAATCCGAACGAGAGAGCATTCGACTCGAGGAAGCCGGAGTTTCAAAGGAGGTACTAGAGCAAACGTCACATCGATCATGTAATCAAAATGGCAGGGAAGCAAAGCACACAGAGAGAAAAGGGAAAGGGGGTGGTATTGAGAGACGAAATTCAAACCTTGTATGAAAATTGGTATTCCTTCAGAATCTCGTTCAAATGCCAATAATTGTCATTCAAATACCAATAATTATAACAACAACGAAACAGCTGCTATTCATTTTGAATATTTCAGTTGTATCATACAATGAGAATCGTCCATTTATTTAGACTCAAATTGAATCAAAGTTTTTACTAAAAATTAAAACTACAGTTTGAATAAAAACATTTGTTTTAAAAATGTAGATGTAATATATACATTATTATATATTTGTTTTTCATGAACAGCGTACAAGTAGAGAAAAATGCATATACAGGACTCGCTTTATACTTTTCTGCAATATACAGTGACCACAAAATAGTATTCAATTTGTATTTTTTTCGATAATTATAAATCACAAGTAATCAATGAAAAGATAATATTCAATTCCTTTAGTTTCTTGCATTCAAACTGTGCTAAATTACAAGGTACTTATATGCCTATTTGTATGTTACTAATCAATTACTATCGAATGAATAAGTATAGTATAGTTTTCACTGTACTTCGTGCAAACAATCACATAATGCACCGTCGAAAACTAATATGATAACTTTGTACATTGTGTTTGGCAAACGCGTAATGCTAACAGTAATGCAATGGC
>JABFOV010004494.1:0-13830 GCA_022817685.1 Aradophagus sp. ZL-2020 | reverse complement strand
TCACACGGGTCACACGGGTAAGTCGACCTGTCTCGAGTTTGAATCACACGGGTCACAACGGGTTACACGGGTCGACTGTCAATAGACACTCCCATGAGTTTACGGTTTATTAGTAACGGAAACGGTTACGTTTAGATATTCGAAGTAACATTGTTATAAGTAACGCGTTATTCAAAAATGTAACATTTTTGAGTAACGATAATGGTAATGCGTTACATTTCAAAAAGTAGTTTCCCATGTCTGGGTATATTAAACAATAATAATAATATTTGTGAATATTTAACTTTTTTTAAATATAAATGAATAGTTAAAATAAACAAATAATCAGTAAAAATAATTCTTAATCCAAAGAACTGCCTTTCTTTCGACCCAACGCTTCATATTTCGACATTAATAAAGTCACAACTTTCCTCCGAATTTTACGTTACAATTGTTGAGCCGTTTGCGGAGTAATGCGTTTTCAAAAATAATTTACCGCTTTCTAAAGCGTCATTCGGATTTTTATCGAGCCGTCGCAATAAAAAGTGCAATAAATAATCGAGCGCAGTAAACAGTGCGGCTAGTTTTACGACGCCATTCAAATAGTTCGCCGCGATCCGTCGAGCCAAAGAACAATCGTCGAAAATTATTTCAGTCTTTGTATAGAATCGAATCATCGAGCAATACCTTTGTTGAAGAAATATTGATAAAACGTTGATTTAAAAATGAGCTGACTTTATAGGTATGTTGAAACAATGTTGATTTGTTGCTATATAAACTTATGTAATATTAAATTTATTTTAATATTTTTTTATTACACAGGAAAATGATTAGTCGAAAGTAATTATTTTTGCACTGAAAAAATAGCTGTTTAATTCAACAAATATACTTTGCTTGAATAAAAATCGAATTATATGTATTCAAAAATTAACTCAAGTAGGGCATTTAAGTTAATTTTGAAGCTGAATTCAAGTAAAAATTTATGCTCAATTGAAACCCTTTTTCTTTTCATGCGTGTCAGTAGTCTGTGGATATATTTCTTTCGAAATTGAAAAATTGTATTACATCATTTTTCTCAATATAACTTGACTGTATCTGAATACTTTGTATACGGAGAAAATAAACTTAATATTTAATACTCAAGAATTTCGACGATGCAATATTTTCTTTTCGAACAACATTGAAATCGCATTTTATTTTAGTGAAAAAAGATTTACTTTGTTTCAATGAAACTGTTTTAAGAGTGCAGAGGACGTGAAAGACGTCTTTTATTCAAGACAGACGTCTTTGATGTCTCTTCTGGTGAGACATATTTGCTATACTTGAGACATTTTTGATAAACATTAAATGAAGGACACTTCAAAGACGTTTATTTAACGCTTGAACGTTCAGATACGGCTGAAACGTTCAAATGAAATTAAAACGTCGTTGTGATGAGGTTAATGATGTTACCACTGATTTAAAATTACAGATAATACAATTTTAATATCGAAGTTTTTCGATTCTACATAAAATAAATTTATTTATGCAATAAAAGTTTGCGACGTTTGTATGAAATATTTTCATTCTAAAAAAGTTACACAAATTTTGAGCTCTTTATTTGATTTCTGATTACTTTTTTTTGTTTAATTTAAATTTGTTTAAAATGTTTTTAAAATGTTACTTTGTACTTTTGGCAACGGTAACAAGTTATTTCTAAAAACAAATAAATTAGATATTGGATGTAACGTTAATACAAATAACGCGTTACTTGAAAATGTTACATTTTTGGAATAACGGTGACGTATTACTTTTGAAAATAATAATAGTAATGAAATAACTCGCACACTGAAACTTTGTTACACGTTTTTTTCCTGTGACGGTAAAGCGTTATATTTGCAAAAGTAGGTTCTAATACCTGCCTGCATTCGATAGTCATGGGATTTTCACTTGAAAAGAAAATGCAAATATCCAAATACGAAGCACGCGCGCGAATGAAATAATCCGCGGACGGGGCTTTGACGCTTGACCTTAGCTGACGGGAATCGAAGCGCCACACGATAAATCGCGATGAAAATAAAAGTACAACACGAGGACGCGGTCGTCGGGCCACGCGACACACACAGCGCTTCGTATCCGATTAGGAGAGGAAACCCTATGCAAAAAATATAGTCGCGTTCTCGTCTTTGATTGCAAGTATAGCGCGGCGGATCTGGTTTGGTGCGCGGCAGCGGGTTTCACGTCAGTTTGACATGCCGCAATGAACGGCCAGCAGTCCGTCCGTTCGCGGATCGCCATTTTCGAAGGTCAGTTCAACTCTGTGCCGGCTCATTTATTCGCTTCGACGAAAAATTGTTTACATCGGATTACGCAACGCGACGCGTTTCCTTCAAAATTTCGCCGACAAATCAAATCGACCGAATCAAGTTTAATCAAGTGGACGATACATTTCGTTGAACTTTCACACGGACGAAAGTATATTTTTAAAATGCATTTTGAGTATTCTTTCGGATATGAAATTTATATTTTCGGTAATAAAATTATTTGTTACGTCACGTATGTTTCATGTATGAATATATATTATAAATAATATATGTTCTATGTAAAAATATACACGCAAAAATATGAAGTATTTATAACCCGTATAAACTTGTGAAAATGTAAAATAGTTATATTTTATAAAAAATTGACGAAAAGTATGAAAAATTTAAGTATAAAATATTTATAATTATCGACGAGTTAGGCTTACGATATTTATATTTGAAAAAATATATTTTCGTTGATTCAGTATCGATAGCGACTGTTTTCATTTCATATCAAATTAATATTTGAATGTCTGTATCTTTTACGTCAAATTGATATCGATGTTAAATTGACATTTTGATTCATTAACTATTCAATGTTAGATTTATTATTAATCAATCAAATATCTAATCAATATTTATTTAATGTCTAATCATTCAATGAAATATTTGTAATGATGAATAATTATGAAATATTCGTATACGATTATTGAAAATATTCAAAGTTAAATGTAAATTATAAAATTCAAGATTTTTCGAAAATTATGGAATATTTATAAACACAAATATAATTCTAAAACCTTATGATTTATAATCGTTTGGTTTTTTTTAATAAACCAAAGTACAAGTTTCATTCGCGTAAAAAAGTTGACATTTTCTTTGAAACATATTTTTTACTATTACATTTTTCCGCTGTGATTTCGCGGGATCCGAATAAATTTTGATATAAAATTGATAAAAAAAATGTCAAAATGAAACGTGAAAATTGTCGTGTAAGATGATTTACGCCGATGCAATATGGCGAAGAAAGACTCGAAGGTGACAAGTTGTCACATTGACGAATCGTTTGCAATGATGTTGGTAAACGAATGTTGCAGGCAAAGAAATGCCTCCGGTGTTGGGTGTACCGCCGCCACCGCCACCCGCGCCGCACGTGGGACCCGACGGATTCATTTTGCCACGCAAGCCTTATAATCCATGCCTGCATTCCCCCAATCACCAGGATCTTCACCGGGAATTGCGTTTTAACCAAAAAATGTGAGTATCTCAACAAACACAACCAAATTTTTTTTTTCTTCCACAATTAATCTGACAAAATTTTCTTGAATAACACGTCCTTTATAATTAATCGGAAATAACCGCTTTTTCGGCGTGCAGAAACGAACAATTTTCTGTCCTCGAGCAAAATAATGTACCGTCTCTCCACCTCACTTTTTAAGCACAAATATTCTCACGTTTGTTACAAGAACGATCGTGCGGAATTCATTATCTTCCAGCCCTCACTGCACATTTTACTATAGATTTACCAGTTATACTCGATATAAGTCAATTAATAGACATTAGATTTACTTAAACACAAATATACTTGGCTCAAACATATATTTTACTTCATTTTATGAGATTTTTTTTTTAATGTATAAATAACATTTTAGTAAACCCTTTCTATCATTTTGCTAAATTATGTTTATCAGTATCCGCAGTTTATTATAATACTCATTATTATAATATCATAATATCAGGAACCTGAATCATTTGGGCCTAAAATCACGTCCGCAGGCTCAAATAATGCGACACGAAATTTTATGAAAAGCCTTTTAAACGATATCACGGTATTTGCATTAACATATTTAATGCTACGTTGTTGCATGAAATTACATGATTCGCCGTTTCAACTTAGCTATTTTCTTTCAAAATCTATAATTTGTGATAGCGATTAATACGCAGAAACATTTCACGTAACAATCTTCAACTTTCATACTTTAATGCCCGAATTCAAAATAAATGAACTTTTGATGAAAAAACGTCGTGTTATTGGTTTGTTATTGGTGAATTTGTTACAGCTATTGAGAATTAAGGTTGTCGATTGTTTGCTGATTCAAAAATGTATTTCGAAAAAGATTTAAGTGACGAAACACGCTTCTTCGAGTAATATTATGTAAAAAAAAAAAAAAAAAAAAAAAACTTTCAAGGTACAAAATGGTAGTACAATGTACATTCACGCAACATTACATACATTATTCAGTTTGTTCTATAAAATGCTTTTGATTTTATTCGATACCTTTTTGGAAGTTTCTGAATTCTAAAAAAAATGTTATTATTTAAAAAGTATATTGTATTATTTGATTCACCGAGGAAATCCCTCGGTGATTATTTATTGTATTTATTTTTTGTATATGTAAATATGTCGCTGAATACAAAAATATTCCTATTAAAACGAAAAATATGATTGATGAATTGATGAATATCATAATATCAAATTAATTAGCCGAAATTTGTTAGAACTATAATAATCTTTAATTCGGCGGTTCGTTACAGAGGACGGGACGTCTTGAATCAGAAAAGCGAGTTGCAGCGGGCTTTTCAAAAGCAACGGGAAATAAACTTGAGAAAACAAGCAGAAAGTCAACGAGAGGACTCTCACAAAGATGATCCAAGGACGGTTTTACAGAGGGCTATTGAGCAAAGAGCAAAACATATAAAATTAATGGTTCGCACTTTAATTACTGCTAGCGCATAAAACTGTATCTTTATTGTAACGAAAGTTTTATTTCCGTTGTTCTTTGTTCAAAATTTATAATCGAAAATCATACTCATAATGCGTCAAAATATATTGGCGCATTAAAATTGGTTTCCACGGGTTTTAACATAGTCAGGTTGTTACAATGCAAAATCGATAAATGTACAATCTTCAAGTAACTTTTATCCCCTCAAATTGAGGGTATAATTTATGTGGTAACATTCCAATACTTTACCAATAAAATTAAAATGTATAAAGATATATAAAAGAAAATGGTAGAAAATACTTTAATTACTTTTTAAAATTAAACGAAAAATCTTAAGAATTAATTATAGAGATTAATTTAAAAATCGGCTTTATAAGAAATTGAAATATGTATTTCAGTAATCTTTTCATACGTAAATTTGTATATGTAGACTTTCGCAATTAAGACTTTATTATAACAACGGAAAAAATTATTTAAAAAAAGTATAATTAAACTTAATTGCATAATAATATCTTAATCTTGAATAGTCTGTAGACTGTAAAGCTTGTTGTTGTAGCAGTCCAAATTTACGATCAAGTTCATAGTTCATTTTAACGAATATTAATTATTTGTTTCAGGAACAACCACCTCCAGCGGAGCCGCAAAATCCTTTAGTTACTGCGAGAGCGAAATTACGACCTCGAAGGGATTCCCAGTGAGGTATCAAAATAAACAAGCAAAGCAAAGAAGCGTAATAATATATCAGACATTGGAAGTAACGTCGTTTCAAGTAACGCGTTACTTAAAAACGTTACGTTTTTTAAGGACCGGTAATTTTTTTTCTTACTAACGGTAACAGCGAATAAGTAATAGTATCGGTAACACATTACTGTTTTCAACACAAAATAACGGCAATCATAACGCGTTACTTTTCAAAGCAAATATCTTATCAGTAACGCATTACATTTTAAACAGTAACTACCAATGTCTGTAATATAAATTTATATTATATATATTTTAGGAAGCTGTTTATAACAACCATAAACGTTTGAATCAAATGAGGAAATTTTTTACATATTTCCCAGAACAATAAAAAGGAATGTAATGTAAACTAACAGATTTCAATAGTAGTCTTTATACGACGATTTGGCGCGAATAATGCAAACATCACTGAAGTGCAATTCTTTGATCAAATCAAGAGGTCGAATTTAATCCGACGATTTGAGCGTCTGTCTTGTAACACAAAAGCCAAAACGGAGTAAGATTTTCCATTCAGGTACTATACTGTAAAAAAAATTCTTCAACTTTGAAATATATTTACTATAAAATTTATGTTTAACTAATTATGATGTTCTACATTTGAAATGCAGTAATTTTTTTATTATACTTTAAATTTCTTCTTCTTCTTCTTCCAAACTTTTTAACGTTCATTTTATGGTATTTGTACTTTGAAATTGAATTTTTCTTACAGTATAGCTCAAGAAAATCACCTGTAATATGTATAACAATATGTGTAACTTGCATTTTTAGGCATCCGAATTGTAGAAGTCAAATGTTTGACGTCCGCAAGATTCTCGACGTTAGATATTGATGTAGCTGTCATGTTCCAACGTCGAGCACGTCAAACGCATCGATAAATGTGTATTATATTTTCTTAGGATTTACTTAGAGTAATTATATATATAAACTATATTAATGACCTCAAATAAGATATTTCAAGTACATGTCCGCAAGCATGGCTACTTATTACAAAATATATATGTATACAAAGTGTATCGATTGTTTTATCATACCAATTTCGCTGTAACGAAATTTAGATGTGAGTTGAACCATTGAAATATGATTTATTCGTAAATTGTATTCATATTTTATTTAAGAGTCTATATGAAAACCAATTTTTCAACGTGCACAATGTCTGATTCTATCGATTATCAAAACTTCAAAAATTCACATCTTTTCGTTTTAGCGAGAAATGTCATAAAACAATTAAATGTGTTAATGTGCACTGTACATTTTGATTCGATTTAAAAATTGATCGCACATGAGAATGAAATGGTCAAAGTATAAGTATTATTAAGTTAATTGTACATTCATTGGAATGCTATCGAATTTATCAGCTTATATAAAGAAGTGTATTTTTTAAACTACAGATTTTTCAAGTGAATTGGATGTTTTGTGATTATTTTGTATTAAATTTCAAGTTTCAATTTAGATTACATTCGATCAAGTACTGTGCGTTATTTCCAGAATTCATTAAATAAATATAAAATCTGACCAAAATTCATTATTTTT
The DNA here is from genome assembly GCA_022817685.1 of Aradophagus sp. ZL-2020. Lineage (NCBI taxonomy): Eukaryota > Metazoa > Arthropoda > Insecta > Hymenoptera > Scelionidae > Aradophagus > Aradophagus sp. ZL-2020. The sequence continues at coordinate 6,575 of JABFOV010004494.1, read as the reverse complement.
ATTTTATCCAGCCAATAATACACATAACAAAATGTAATCTTTGTTACATTTAACAGCAAAGTATTGTTAATCAATTAACAAATAATTAATGTAATTTTAAATAACATGAGAATCGTACTTGATAGAATACATCTTACAATTTGAGCAATAATTAGTTTTTTAAACTTCTTACAGTCAATTTTAAGACTGAAAATGTAAACGTGTAAAAGTGTCAAATGCCTTAAAATACAAAATGTGTCAAAAAGATAATAAAATGGTAATAAAAGAAGACTAACGGACTTCAATTTTTATTGTAGGATCATTGATGAAAAAAAGTAAGACACACATTTTTAGATGAAATGTTAAATCTCTTTATTCAACGCTTTCTTTGTAAGGAGTTAAGAAAAAGAAATATAATACAAAGAATTGTTTTGCTCAACATGCAGAACAATTATTAATTGCAACAATTTTGAATTATTTATTTCAAATATTTTTAAATTACTTGTAAGTATAACGAGCATCAAAATAACCTTTTATTAAAGGTGAGTACAACATAAAACAAAGTACAGTTCATGCTTTTTTTACGCGAAATGTGGAACAATGAAGAGAGAGAGAGAAAGAGGGGAGTTTGCCTTTGCAAAAACACGATTTTCGTTGATGATCCACGCAAATTTAGTAGTCGTCTCCACGCGAAATAACTTCTTTGCACGTTGGACGCAAAACAATAGTATGCTCAAACTGAGCTGTGTAACAACCCTTGACGTCGACCAATGGTGGGTATGCCTCAACAGCTTTCTTCTCACACAAATCTTTCAATGCCATTTGATACTTGGTGCAACCAATGCGATCCAGCCAACGTTTGCAAAACGCGAGTGTGCCTATTTTTGAAGGAAAAAATGTATTTCATTAATATAACAAAATCAAGTATTATTTTTTTAAGTTGATTTCACAATCAACTTTGTTTTATTAATTATTTTCTTTGTTCTTTCACGCTTCACACATACTTGAGATACTTACTGAAGTGTTTATTGATAGTATTGAGAAGAGCCTTGCTGCTTTGTAGACGCAGAGGGACGAATCCAGCGTCGAAATTCTTCATATAATGAGAGCAATCTAGATCGTCATGAACAATGCCCTTTCCAGTCGAGCCGAACGTCTCGATAGCGTAAAATTCATTTTCTTCCATACGAATGGCTTCTCCGCCCTTCACAAGAGGTACCGTCTTACCAGCGTGAATTCGGTATGGTGCAATCGAATGCCCATTCAAATTCCTTATCGATTTTACCTAAAACAGCCAGACATTAATTGATTTGATTTTCTACTTCAATATAAACTCGAGTACACCGTATACAAAAATGAAAGTAATGAAAAAAAGAAGACCCTGATTTTTGATAAAAAATTAGTATTGACAACAATTCATGTAATTCTGACAAAAATTTACTTAGTTGTAATTTTTAAAAAATATCAACAAGTGAAAAAATAACTCATTTAAAGTGACATAAATTTGTTAATTCTCATTTTTACTACATATTTCTTAACTTTGTATTATTCTATCTAAATTTTGTTTTTTAAAATTTAAAAACATTTTGATACTATTTATTTAACATTCATATTGAAACACAATTGTCATACATTTGGCGTATTCAACCATAAACTCTTGAAAATTCATCTCATCATCTCACATTAAAAATTATTTCTAATGTGAAAATTCATAAAATATCAATAAAATCATTGAGTTTTTGCTGAAATTCAGTATGTAAGTTAATAAACTTTTGAAAGAATGTAATTTTTCAGTTCCTGAGATTTATACGACTTTCACATAATTGAATCATAAATATTTTGTACCTGATAAGTCTTGCCATTGATCTCAACTTCATAAGATTCCATAACTTCTTGAATGGCAGCGCCGACGTCGCATAATGGCACATCTATCCCTGCAGCCCTGATGCCTGTATTTGTGGCATCGCGCACAGCTTCAATTAACTTGTCATATTTGGGATTGAAAGCCAAAGTAAACGCACAATCGATGATGCGCCCGTTAATATGAGTACCAAAATCAATTTTGGTAACATCGTCGTACTCCAAGACGGTCGGGTCACCTGCGTTTGGCGTGTAATGGGCGGCGCAGTGATTTCGTGAACATCCGGTCGGAAAAGCCAATCCTGCCTTTAAGCCATCCTCGCCAATTAATCTCCTCGCTGTATCTTCAAGCTCATTACAGATTTCAATCATCGTCATTCCCGAACGCACCTAAATTAGTAAGTAAGATTATATAAAGTAAAAATAAATGTTTAATTTATAAAGAAAATATGTATAAAGTAAAAGTTTTTGAAGTAAAATCTAACACATCACACTACAAATTGAACAAAGTTTGATTACATTACACAAAAAAAATATTAGAAAAATTTTGTAATTTATAATTGTGAATAGGGAACCATGTACAAGTTTTATGAATACATAATTAACGCGTTAAACAGATATTGATGTCGAAATAAAACAATAAAAAAAGATGAAGCAGTTGAGAAAACTTAAAACAGATATTTTTTTAACTGCAATAAAGAAAGTTTATAAAGAAAATTGCATTTTTTTTTTAAATTTGTCTAATTTTAAATTTTTATTTTATGTAGGTACATAACTTTTTGAACATAGAAAAATTAATGAAGTTAGTAATTCATTTTGTTAAGTAACATTTGTTTGGATATTTTACGTTAAAACAAAAAAACAATTTAAAAGTGATGTTCATAATATTATACATAAGTAGCTTGTAATGAACATTCACATACTAAAAGTTGGATTTGAAGTGGTAACAAAGTTTTGCAAATGTCATATAAAGGTTTTATTACGAGTTTTTGGAGCGTGATTAATGCAAGCAATGTACCCATTCTTTAATGTGCTTTCTGGTGCGTCTGTGAGCTTCAGCAGCCTGACGGGCTTCATTGTATATATCATTATGCATTCTGTCTAAAGCGCGTGCCTCCTCGCTTGTGAATCGATCCTTAGCTGTTTTGTGATCGACCCCGCTTGCAGGAGGGTAATCCAATATTTCTCCCTCTGGGAAATTACCATCAGGATAATAATCAGAGACAGGACCAGCCAGCGGATCCTGAGGTCCGGCTGCAGCAGCCGAAGCACCTCCCTTGCCACGTGGCTTACGCTTTTTCTTCTTTTTCTTACTTTCTTCAGTTTCAGTTCCATTTTCAGCTACTGGAGCTGTTGCTGTTAATTATTCCAAAACAGGTTATTATACATTTAATTGTGATATAAAATAATGCAAATGTAATATAACATTATTGTTATAAGTAACGTTAAAATTTTTAATACCAAAAAATGGTAATGACTTACTTTTGAAAGCAAGTAATTTATGTATTGAAAGTAACTTTGTTACAAATAACTTATTACTCAAAAACGTTTCATGTTTTAAGTAATAGTAACGTTTATGTTACTTTTTCCCATAGTAACAATAACGCGTTAAATATTAGTCATTGTACAAGATTATTAGAAACGTTTCAGTATACTAAGTGAATGAATTTTTTTGTGGCACAAATTCAATGATTATCAATGGAAATTTTTGTCTTTTCTCTATGTACATATATATTCTGACAGACAATTGTGACTGATTAATTAATATGTGTTCTAAGACATCTTAATTTAAAATCTATATTTGTCACAAAACAAAGTTCATATACACTTGGAATTGGAGAAAAAAATATATACATAATTCAGAAATTTTATCTATCCTCTCTATCTAATTGATTCAAATATCCAGTCATGTGTATAATAACAGTATATATAATAATAAAAAAAGTAATAAACATATATATATATATATTCGACATAAAAATTAAAATTCATATAATGTGTATTCCTATTATTACACAAATATTGATCAAGTTGCGTACCTTGATCATCAATCATTTCTAACTCAGCATTTTCTCCTCCTCCTTCTGGGATATCAGTGCTGCCGTCACCAGATTCTAAAGAAAAAATAATATAGATTAGCATTTCGATTTATTTCCTCTTTATAATGAAAAATAGATCTTTGACTATAAACAAACATGTTTAAACAGTGAAACGCAGTAAAATAATAAGTAAATGTGCAAAATATACATTTTAATCCCAATAACATTCATTGATACAGTTATTAAATGAATTAATATCCCCAACAGAACAATGGTAGAAATTACTCTAACAATGGTAGAACATCTGCCTATGTATATTTTATGTTTCTCAAACGTAGAAATGTCCGGGTGGTTACATAGAAATTAGCTATAATATACGTAAAATAGTTATTTTATGTATAATATAGCTAATTCCTACGTAACCACCTGGACATTTCTACTTTTGAGAAACATAAAATATACATAAGCAGATGTAATTTCTACCATTGTTCTATTAGGAATAATTCCAAACTCAAAATATTATTATATTCTCAACTGAAACAAAATCAACCATCATCACGATTCAATACTTATCAATATATAATCAAATCAAATACAAAAAAGAAACAATAACTCTAAAATTAACAATATTCACTTACAAATTCTATCAAAATTATTTCACAATTATCGAATTTAAACCCAATCATAAAGCATAACCTACAAACCACAACTTATTATTATTCGATAATCATAATGTATGAATAAATGCAACAGCGTAGAAGTATGAAAAATGAGTAGGAAAAAGGAGCGCAAAAGGTGTTCAAGGTTACGTTTTTTGTTTTGCCACAATAATTTTCATATTGTAGGAAGTAAATAATGGTCTGTCACGTGCGCCATGCGTTCGAATTATCTCTATTTTGGAGCAAGCAAATCAGGCGTCGCTGACGGTTCGACCACTAGCTAACCAAACGAAGCTGTAATGGGACATTTACTTTGGTCTAAAGCAACGAATCAAGAAACTTGAACGCACTTTTGTTCATCGCAACGTCAATCGAATGAATTAACAAGTTCGGTTGCCGTTGCTGCGATTGACAAAAATCGAAGGAACGTTTGACGCACGCAAACAGCGAAATAAAATAATGCCAAGGCGATCGCGCGATCACTTACCGGCCTTCTTCTTCTTTTTCTTCTTCTTCTTCTTTTTTGCAGCCTCGGTTGAACCGACTCCATTCTCCTCGTCGACAATGTCCTCTTTCTCCTCGTGCACGAGCTTTTCGGCGGATTTGCCGACTTCGTCAAGTACAGCGGCCATTTTTAACAAAGCAACACAAACACGCGCGTACGAACTTGTGCGTACGAACTTAAATCGAGCGAGCTACGGCTACACCGACAACATGACGTAAACAATACCGAGTGTTGACGACACGTGGCGCTAGGGTCGTGCGCGCGAGCCAACCGTTATCGAGGTGGCATGCGCGCGATTTATAAAGACACGTGTTTGGAGGTAAAAATGTTTTTGAGTTTTGATGTTTTGAGGTTTTTTTAATTTGTGATGTTTTTGAAGTTTTGACATTTTCAAATTGCTGAGTTTGTGGTGTTTTTAAAGTTCTGCTGTTTCCAAATTTTGAATGGAAGATGTTTTATTTTTTTTTATTTCTGAATTTGTCATATTGTACAAGTTTTCGAAATTTCAAAAGTTTCGATGTTTCAAATTTTTCAAAGATTTGGAAGTTTGAAGTTTTTGAACCTTCGATGTTTTTGTAGTTTCAAAGTTTTTGGAACGTTAGGTTTTCTTAGATTTACAAAAATATTGATCTTTCGATATATTCTAAGTGGTAATTTTGAAATTGACTTTATAATTTAAGTATTTTGTTATATGAAACTATGTTGAAATTCGAAACTTTTAAATACTTTGAATTTACAAAAAAATCAAAATAGAAAAACTAGAAAAACCATATAATTTTGAATCGTCGATGTCACCTTGAAAATTTGAAATATTCGAAATTGAATACTAGTTTTTATCTCTAAAAAAAAAGATCAAAAGCCTCCAGTTAATTAGATATTATTGAATGTACTTAACTATATTTATTTATATATATAAAAAAAAAACGATTACTCAATCATGTAGTTTTTTACTTATAAAATATTTAAGAATAAAAAAGAATTTGAGTAGTCACTTTTACGCAAATGCAAAACTATTTTTAATAATTCAATCAAATTCCGTTGATTAACATAGCATCTAAAGTAATGACATTTTCCATGACTTAAACGGGAATTTAATATTAATTTGAGTGAAAAATGAAATGCTAACTTGATTTTATTTTGTATTCGCCATTAATGCGTTGCTGTTACAACAAGAAAGTAAAATCAAAGGTCATGTCTTTTATTGCTTGTAAAAACGCACGAGTATTAATCTTTATGAAATGTTTTATCGTTCAATTGATCAGCTTACAAATTCACCGAGGTACTTTTCATTAAACAACCAAAAAATATCAACATTCACTTCCCACGTTTACACTATAATAAAAATAATAATAATAAAAAAAATTATTTTCAATTTTATTCACAAAATGATCAATATCTTGCCATTGATTTAATTTTTTATTTTTCAGTTACAGTTGCAACAGACGAAAAGTGTCGGAAAAATCGTAACTCTTTTCTTTCCACGACACTTCCCACTTTTGTATGAGATTTGACCGGACCTCTTCTCCTCAGCCC